>JACWBX010001826.1:21409-56669 GCA_014622435.1 Polypedilum pembai | reverse complement strand
TAATTTTGAAAAATTGCTTTGTGAATCAACAAGTTGATTAATAATGTAAAGTGAGGCAGCTGGAGCTATCCATTCTCTTGCATGTATGCCTCCATCGATAAAAATTGAATTTTTGCTTTTTTCATCACCATTCGTGATAGTAATGTATTTGATGTCACGACCTTCATATGATTTTCCTGCTGTTTTTACTTTCACATTGTTAGGATAAGTTTTTGCAAGATTGTCGAGATATTTGTTGATATCATCATATCGATAATAACGATCAAATGTAATTACATCTGATTTACGTTTTGATAGCATTGAAACTTCATCATGTTCTTTATCAATTACTCTGTGTATAAATAAAAAAGTTATACAATATTTAATAAAAACAATTTTAAGTTCATAATAATAAAGCATTTTCCTATTTCAAAAATAACAAATTTCAACTTATTGAAAAATTAAATACAGTTGGACACTTTATTTTTTTAATTTATTGTCGAAATATGTTGTTTTAATTAAAAATCTATTTCTTGAGAAAAAAATAATTTTTTTTTAAAATCTACAGAAGATAAATAATTCCAATTACGAAATTATATTGGTATTATCGTATTGCCGAGTCGAATTAAAATTACTGGCTCTTTTTCACTTACTCTTGAATATTTTTACTAACGACTTGATAATTCAATGAATTAAGTTTGAAAAATTCTTCAACATAATTTTGTTCTTCTGGTTTAACAACCAGTTTAACAACATCATTAACATTGTTATGAAGTGATAAAAAATCCAATTCACGTGCTTCTCCTTCAAATTCATCCAAATTTTTGAGCTTTGTCAATTGATTTTCATCTTTTACACTTATATCATAAACTTTATAATTTTTATAAAAATTTTCACACAAACATATTTGCAAAAATGGCACAAAGATGATTAATAAAAATTTCAACATTTTAGTTGCTGACTAAATGAAATGCCTATACCGACTACTTGAATATTCTACTAGCATTTACACTTTTATATTCGAAACCCAATTAGCGCCTGAAAGTATAGAAGAGAAGTTGAAGAAAAGACCTTCAGTAAATAAGAAAAAGAAAGAGCACTGCGAGAAGAAAAATGTTGAAAAGTTTATAAAGAAATTAAAAAAATTCTTTCAGTGTTGCATTCAAAACAATAAACGAGCAATATTTACTATTTTTGAATAAATTAGTAAGCTGTTATCAGCAACAATTTCAAACTCTCACAGCATGAATACAATACATTATTTTTTATTATTTATTCAACGACATGCCGGCTGTCAATGGCTTTATTATACAACGATAAAAAATGAATTTAATCGTAGTTGAAACGATCTTTAATGTGCAATCCAAATTGTCGATAACCAATGAATGTTTCTTGCACTAAATCGTAAATCATGTCTTGTGGATAATCGAAGCCTTCAGAGCCGCCTTCAGGAAGTTCAAGTGTATAAGCAAAATTTGCGTTTGCATAAGCTACTGCAAAGTCATCACTTGCACCATTAGCGGTATAAAGAATATCAGCTGAATTTCCCACTTCATAAAGTGTTCCTGTTGCTGCATAAATCGCATCACTAAATTTTTTACCTATTAATTGATGTTCTTTATGATTTTTTATATAAACATTGAAATCAAATCCAAAAGGCCAAAGCACTAAGCTACCGTAAGTGTGCGTGCTCAAATAAAGTCTAAAGTTATGTTTGAAACTTTGCATGTAAGTGGCCATAGCTTGAATTTCTGGTTCTGATAAAGCATGAGTTCCTGGGTAACCAGTTCCTGAACAACTTTTTGGTCTATATCTCCACATGTATGCATAATTTCGATTTAAATCAATGCCTGTGCATGTGTAATTTACATAGCGACGATTTTTTCGCCACAATCGATCTTCAGTGAATGAATAAGTGTATCCATCTGGATTAACGACTGGTACAAAAACATAATCAACTTTATCGAGAAGTTCATTTGCAACGGTTGAATTTTCAACAAGTTGATGAAGAAAATAAAGAGCCGAATGAATGCCAGCCCATTCTCTTGCGTGAGTTCCCGCATCAATAAAAATAATTGGATTCTTTCCAAACTCTGCATTACGTGAAATTCGAACACCATGAATGTTGCGATGCTCGATCGACTGTCCAATCACGTCTCTTTTTACAACTTCTGGATATTCATTGGCTAAACGCTGTAAAAAGTTTTCTATTTCATTATAGCTCCAATAGAGTTTAAAATTTGGTTCACTCGACGCACTTCGTTTAGCTCTTGAGTTAGCTCTCGCTATCTTATCGTTTTCTAAAAGTGTCTCGACATTTTCGATTGTCAATTTATGTTGAATGTCATATTGATTGAGGAAATAAAGGAAATTTTGTTCAATTTCAGGTGAGACCATCACACGACTTGGTTTATTTGTTCCAGCAATGGACCAAAAATCAATACCTACTTGAAATTCCCATTCCATTAATAATGGTAATTGTTGCTTATTGGGAATAACTTCATACACTTTATAACTAAAATTGAAATTCAATTTTTAACATTAAAACTTTTTCTCTACAAAGTTAAACTTACTTTGTATAATCTTTGCATAAAGCTGATGAAATGAAAAAAATAACAACAAAAATAATTAATCTCATAATTATGTTTGTACTTAATGAAGTATGAAGAAACACTAAAAGGCTCGTTAATCGCAGTTAATTAATTGCTGTTTCTCAATTGAAACGCTGCTGCTTTTTTCAAAGTCAAGTAACGAATAAAGTGAGCAAAAGCTTACCGCAATAACGTATAAATATTGCGATAAGATAAGAAAGAGATTAGGAAATATATGATGCTTCATTGAGTTATAAGTGTAGACTTGTCTTCAACGATAAACAATATTTTGTTAAATTAATTTTTATAAAAAAAATTTTCAACTTTATAATATTAATAAAAGAAGTAAAAATTTACAATCAATAATCAACAGTGTTAATGAGTGTGCCAACATTGAATTTATTTTTGAAAAATTTTAACCATAAGTTTGACCAATATAATGACCCAATGCACGATAACCAATAAAAGTTTCTTCCGAAAGGGCCAAAATTTGATTTTCAGGAAATAAGAAACCATGACCATCAGTCAATTCTAATGTATATGCTAGGTTAGCACCAACTGCAGCGAGCATATTATCATCAACAGCACCATTGATGTTTCCAAAATAACTCAAACTATTGATAACTAAATAGTCTTTTCCTGTTGCTGCAATAACTGCATCACGGAATATATTTCCAACATGAATATGTTCGGCAACATTGTTTAATGGAAGAGGTCCAGGATTGTCTGAATAGCCCCAAGGAAAAAGCTATTTAAAAAATAAATATCTTATTTATAGAACATAAACCATTCATCATATTTTGATTTAAAACCAACCACTAAATCACCAAACGTATGCACGCTTAAGTATAATCTCAAATTGTTTCTATAACGTTCCATAACTTCATGTAATACATAATCTTCTGGTTCGGATAACGCAAAAGGCCCTGGATATGTTAAACTTCCTGAGGAAAGAAATTGAAAAATATATTCGAAATAATAAATAATGAGTAAAACTAACCACAGGTTTGTGTTATTGTTGCAGCTCTCCAGCTGTAAGCAAAATTTCTATTTAAATCTGCACCTATACAAGTTGGTGTGATTTGACGACGATTTTGTCTCCATAATCGAGTATTTAAACGACTATGTTCATATCCATCTAGAAATTTTTTTTAAAAAATGAGGCCTTATCACTTTTAGTATGAACATATTAATAATTTTTCAAAATTTAACCCCTATAGGGAAAATTTCAAAAAACTGGTCAATATTTCTACCTGGATTTTGCATAGGAACAATTAACCAATCAACACGAGCAAGAAGCTCCGCAGCTATAGCATCATCAGTTACAAGTTTTTCAATTAAATAAAACGATGTTGGTGGAGCTGCCCATTCTCTAGCATGCATGCCTGTTTCCATTCCAATAATTGGTTTCTGACCAAAAATTCCACTTGAAATTTTCACTGCCCAAATATGACGACCTTCAGGGGAAAAAATTAAATTTTCAAGAGTAATTCTTTGTGGATAGCGAGCAGCAAGATCCTGCAAGTATCTATCCATCTCATCAAAAGTCCAATAGACTGAAAAATCAGCAGTTCCTTCAATACTGTAGCCAGTTTTAATTTTTCTTGTTTCCTTCATGGTTTCTCTTTCCTTTTGAATTTCTACTTCATAATCTTCAGATATAACGTCATAAACAACATGGTTTTGAGTGAGAAAACTTTCAAAATCTCCTTGTCTTTGCGGTGCAATTAAAACTTTTGAGCTTCGATTTGGTGTTGTGAGTCTAAAGAAATCGACACCATCGATATATTCCCATGCTGCTAAAGCGTCGTATTGAGCCTCGTTTGGTACAACGTCATAGAGTTTATAACTTTATTGATAAAGAAGAATTACAATTAATGATGCAAAGAAATAGCAAAGTCATGTTTAAATTACTTTTTATAACTCTCGTAGCAGTTTGTAGCCAAAATTAATGGTAGCAAAAACACAAAAATCTTCATTTTTCTCACTTTTTTAACTGAACAAAATGAAGTCAAGAGTTGAATTGAAAATTTAATAGCAGTTCCTTCAATTTATACCAAAATTTTATATCATGATAAGAAAAAAATCAAATCAAATCAAATTACTTTTAAATTCAGGCATAAAGCTCTTATATTTTTAGACAAACGCAACGAGATAATTTTTTTTACATTTGTATTGAAACCAAAACATAAAATTATAAAAGTCTAGACGCTCAGTTGAATTTTGAACCAATATGCAAAGCCATTGCTCGATATCCCCAAAATGTTTCAGCAGCCAGAGCTCCAATTCTTTCTTCTGGATAAGTAAATTGGAAACCGCTTGTCAATTCGAGTGTATAAACATAAGGAATTCCATGATGACCAACCATATGATCATCAACAGCACCAAAAGCGTTTCCTAAGACATCAGCAACATTTCCGTTGATATAATCACGACCACCTTGAGCTAAAATTCCATTCCTCCATAAATCACCAAGTGCAACATGTTCTTGCCATGAACTGATCCATCCAGGTGATCCTGAATATCCCTGTAATTTCAAAGCATGTATTATTGAAACATAAAAAAACTGTCTCCTAGAATACGCAAGCACTTAAATAATTTCATTTCAATCATCATTTTAATTTAATATCTTTTGATTTGTAAGCACAAAACACACATTTCAAGGTTAAATTGAAGTCCTAAAACTATTTATAGACTTCAAATATAATCTTTTTCAATTCTTTGAAAACAATTTTTCTTGTAAAGCAAACAACACTTATTTTAAACAACATAATGTGATAATTGACACGAAATTATAACAAAACGTAATGTAACACAACTTGTGTTTTGTTCATCTTTATCAGATGATATTTCATAAAAATGTATAGTTTTTCACAAATAGCCATAAAACAGGTTAAATTAAATTAAATAGAAATGAAAAATTTAGGTGTCTACTCTTTAGAACGTTATTAAGCTTGATATTTACCCATGGCCATAGTACCATATCACCGAAAGTATGAACACTAAGATAAAGCTTTATTCTGCTTGCATATCGCGATATTAAATTGTTATGAACAAAATTTTCGGGCTCTGATAAAGGATTCAAACCGGGATAAGTTTGACTTCCACATGGTTGTAAAATAGTAGCATTTCTCCAGCTATATTGCCAGTTTCTATTAAGATCAACTCCAACACATGTCGGTGTAATTTGACGACGATTTAATCTCCACAATCGATTTACAGCTCTTGAATGTTCATACCCGTCAGGATTTTGCATAGGAACAATCAACCAATCAACATTTGCTAATAATTCATTTCTAAATTGTGGGTCTTCAACTATTTTATGTAGTAAATATAAAGTAGTAGGTGGACTAGCCCACTCCCTTGCATGCATTCCTGACTCCATTGCAATGATTGGCTTTTGACCGAAAACACCATTAGAAACTTTCAATGCATAAATCCTACGGCCTTCAGGAGAAAATATTAAAGTTTCAATCGTGACCAAATTGGGATAAGTGTGAGCCAAAAATGTACAATATTGTTCCATTTCAGTTGATGACCAATAGACTGAGAAATCAGGAGTAAATCCTGGCTGAACAGGTGACGCTCTTCCACGTCTATTTTTTTCCATACTTTGTCGCTCTTGTTCTAATGTCACTTCAACGTCATTAATAATTACTTGATACGGAATTTCATTGAGAGATAAAAAATTTTCAAAATCCTTTTGAAGATGAGGTGCTATCATAACTTTTGATGCATAATTTGGTGCATACATTTTCCAAAAATCTACACCATCAGTATATTGCCAATCTGTGAAGGCTTCATATTTTTCAGGCGAAGGAATTACATCATAAACTTTATAGCTTTTTAATAAATGATTTAAATCATTTCATTATTTTACAAAAAAATTTAATTTTTCTACTCACTCTCTGTAACTTTCATAACAATTTGAAAACCTAAGAATGGCAAAAATTGCCAATAATTTCAAATTAAAAAAATTCATTTCTTTTCAATAAACCAATTAAAACTGAATGAAAACTTGACTTTTTTAAGTATTTAAAGACCAAAGCTTATCACAATAAAATTATAATCTAATCGATACTTCCGAAAATAAAATCGTCAATCAAAGTCAATAAAACTCTGGAAATTCCAAATCACAGTATCTTAAATTTTAAATTTGCGATAAAAAAAATCAAAAACTAAATTTTTTATAAACTTTATTGAGTAAATTTTTTATGAAAAATTCTGCCCAATATGCAAAGCCATTGCTCGATATCCCCAAAATGTTTCAGCAGCCAGAGCTCCAATTCTTTCTTCTGGGTATTGGAACTGGAAGCCACTAGTTAACTCGAGTGTATAAACATAAGGAATTTCATGATGACCAGCCATATGATCATCAACAGCACCAAAAGCGTTTCCTAAGACATCAGCAACATTTCCAACAATATAACTTCTTCCACCTTGATCTAAAATTCCATTCCTCCATAACAAACCAAGAGCATGATGATCTTCATGAGTATTAATCCAGCCAGGTGAACCAGAATAACCCCAGGGCCAAAGTACCTGTAATAGTTGTAAAAAATTTATAAAAAGAAAACTATATCAAAATTGACAAATCGATGAACTATTTCATTTGAATGATAATGAATTAAAGCTTGTTAATTTTTAATTCATTCAATCAAAATTGTGTTTTACTTACCATATCACCGAAAGTATGAACACTAAGATAAAGTTTAATTCTGCTTGCATAACGTTGAATCAAATTATTAACTCCATAATTTTCAGGCTCCGAAAGACTAGATGGACCAGGATAAGTTTGACTGCCACAAGCAACAGTTGCTGTTCTCCAACTATATTGCCAGTTTCTGTTAAGATCAACTCCAACACATGTCGGTGTGACTTGTCGACGATTTTGACGCCATAAACGAGCCACAGTTCTTGAATGTTCATATCCATCTGGGAATAATAACAAAAATAAAAATTATATTGCTTTTTGTTTTCTTTCTGATAAATAAAAATTATAAAAAAAAAACAAGGAATATTGAAAAATATTATTACCTGGATTTTGCATAGGAACAATTAACCAATCAACATTTGCTAATAATTCATTTCTAAATTGTGAGTCTTCAATGATTTTATGTAGTAAATATAAAGTAGTAGGTGGACTAGCCCACTCTCTTGCATGCATTCCTGACTCCATTGCAATGATTGGCTTTTGACCGAAAACACCATTAGAAACTTTCAATGCATAAATTCTGCGATTACCAGGAGAAAATATTAAAGTTTCCATCGTGACTAAATTGGGATAAGTGTGAGCCAAAAATGTACAATATTGTTCCATTTCAGCAGCTGTCCAATAGACTGAGAAATCAGGAGTAAATCCAGGCTGAACAGGTGATGCTCTTCCACGTCTATTTCTTGTTATATTTTGTCTTTCTGACACAATTAAATCTTCCATGTTATGAATAGCTACTTCATGTTTGATTCCACTTCTAACCAAAAAAGCTTCGAATTCTTCTTGTCTTTCTGGTGCAATCATGACACGTGAAGTGCGTTCGGGTGCATAAAACCTCCAGAAATCAATACCAACTTCGTTTTGCCAGTTAGCGAGGGCCTCATATTGACCATTTGTTGGTGTCACATCATACACTTTATAACTGAAAATGAGGACAAATCAGAATATTCTATGAAATCGCGAGTCATTTACTCACTTTCTATAAGTCTCGTAACCAAAACAGATTTGAATGTACAAAATAAACACTAAAAATATCCTCATCATCATTAAGACACTTTCACTCTCTTCCGTCTGCCTATTTCACAATGAAACTTACAACTGAAAACATTCTATACAATACACATCGTTTTATACACAGAGAGATTTTTTTTTAGATTAAGATACCGTTTGATTTTGACAAGCTTGAACAGTTAACT
The DNA here is from genome assembly GCA_014622435.1 of Polypedilum pembai. NCBI lineage: Eukaryota > Metazoa > Arthropoda > Insecta > Diptera > Chironomidae > Polypedilum > Polypedilum pembai. The sequence continues at coordinate 48,189 of JACWBX010001826.1, read as the reverse complement.
TTAGTACGATACCGCCGAATGAACAATGCATTCAATAAACGTCCTACAAACACTCTGAGTGTCTGGTTCTTTTTTGATAATTTATTTGTGGCTTGAAAAGTATCACAAAGACTATACGAGAGAATGAATTTGCGTTTATGTGTACTTATAATGTTGATAGGTTAAGGCAGGTTATAATTTATTATTAGTTTACGGAGAAAAATTTATATAACTGGCATAAAGTTGAATCTCATAAAGCTAAAAAAGTTTTATAAGACATAAAAAGTTTGTATGAAAAAATTTTATAAATATCATAAATTATACTTTTTATGGCTCATAAATAGCTTTATTAGATCTAACCTTATGCCATTTAAAAAGTATTTTTCTTCGTGTTATTTTTGTAAAATGATAAGAGAAAGAATGCTTATACTGATAATATTTTTCAAGGTTTTGACACTCAATTTATTCATTTATATTTATCTGAAACAGCTTGAATCATTGCAAAAATTCCAATAGCACTTTCTTTAACCGTCTCTTCAATTTTATTTGCTGGCATATCAAACCCAAATGAGCCACCGCCTGAATAATAGTAGTAAAATTAACAATGAATTTTATATTCTAATCAAGTTTTTCATTTACCTGGCAATTCCATTGTAATTGAAATTGGAATATTAAAAGCACCAAACATATAATCATCACTTCCTCCAGCTGCAGCATAGAGAACATTTGTTGAACTGCCAACTGTGTATTTTGTGCCAGTTGCATTTGCTATTGCATTAGCTCCAATTTGAGCGATTTCATCGATTTCTTTCCATGATTCTGGAAGATCAGAAGTCCATCCCCAAGGATAGAGTAAATAATTTCCATATGAATGCAGAGTAAGATAGAATTTGCACGAATCTTTGACTTCTTTTACTGAATCTCTCAAAGCGATTGTTTCTTTTTCGCTAAATGCTTTTTGCCCACGAAAAGTTTCACTACATTGATTTGATGAAGCCCCAACCTCACCCCAGTGAAAATCGAAATTTCTATTACCATCTGTTCCACGACATGTTGCGGGAAAAATTCCACTCCTAGTCTTTCGCCATAATCTCTCGAGCTTGTGTGAATATTCATAACCGTCAGGATTAACAAGTGGCTGAATAATAACATCAACATGATTGAGAATACTCGATGACTCTCCAGTGGTCAACTGCTCAATGAGATAGAGTGCTGTAGCAACAGAAATCCACTCACGTGCATGGATGCCTGCATCGATATAAATTGAATTTTTATTCTCACGACCACCACTATTTGTGAGTTTTATTGCTTTAATCTCACGTCCCTCGTATGATTTTCCAATAGTTCTCACAGCGACATTCTCAAGCAATGCAGCTAGATTGTCAAGGTATTTATTTATTTCATCATGTCGATAGTATCGATCGAAAGTCAGTGCACCATCGCCATCACTATTACTGCTGCGAGAATTTCTTGCATTTAATTGAGATTGACGTTCATTATTTAGTACTCTATGGTGGGTATTATAAATTGAAAATTAATTAAATTCACATAAAATTCATTTCATACTTTTCCAAATTCTCTATTTTCACTGTAAATAAAATATCTCTCTCAGCGAGAGAATTTTCAAACCAATTTTGCTGATTTGGTTTCACTAAAACAGTTGATAACACTCCCACGCTTCTTCTTCTCAATGACCAAAAATCAAAATTTTCATTGTCAACTAATGAATGTAAAAAATTCACATCGTCCTCTTTCTTTGGTGTCACATCATACACTTTCCAACTTGTAAGAAAATATTTTCAGTTATGAAAATGTAAAATTTTTTTCATATTACCCTTCATACGAATAAATTGACTCTTCACACAGTACTATGATGATTGGCATGAACATCATCATTATTGCATGATGTAAAATTTTCATGATTTTAATGAAACGAGAACTTAATTGACACTTAAATTGAAATGATATGAATGGAGCTGCGAAGGCGTTAGTGCTTTTTATAGGTCTCACACACACAATTTACTTATTTGCAATTCAGGCGCACTTCAACAGCAGGGAGAAAGTACCGAATATGTCAATATTGTTGACATGGGAAATTGCTACAATATGAATTGAAATTAAAGTTTTTATCATATAATAAATTTAAACCATTGAATTTAAAATGTACAAATAAAATTTTATAAAGCAGACCCTAATTATTGGATTATTCCCTAAGTGATTCTTTTCAGAACTTATCAGTAAAGTTCAATGCTTATATAAAGTATGTTATTTATACAGTTATATGTTATTATTACAACACTTTTTAAGTATTTAATGCAATAATTCTTGAAATTAAAACTTAATTCACTTAGAAATCTTTTCAAAAATACTCATAAAAATCTTCACAATTGTCAAAAGAGATACGAAATAGTCATTAAAACATTTTTCACATTCACAACAATCAGTAAACACCAATTGTATTCGTTCTGCAGGTTGAATACAGTTCATAAAAACCTTAATATTGCGCAAACATAATTTTTGTATTCGCTTATAAGTTCAAGGTGACAAAGATGATACCATGCATTAAATTGTCGTCAAATGATCTTGATCTCTTTATTTTTATGAGAATAGTAAGTCATTAAATTTTAATTTCCTGAAATATTTTTTTTTTCAACAAAATTGAATTTTGATTTAAAAATTTATAGATACGTAGATATGGGCATATGAAGAATTTAATTTCAATTAACTTTCAATTTAGATAGAAAAATTTCCAACAAATTGACATAACACATAAATCAGAGAAAAACTTTTTGAAGCGGAAATTTACCAATCAAATTCAATTTGCTACAGCGAAATAGTATATGTCATACAAATCAAATTCTCCTATGTTAAATTAAAAATGATTTAGTGAATAATGTTTTTAAGCTCAAAAAAATATTATCAATGAAAAATCATAAATTACAACAATTAAAAGTGTATCGGAGTAGAATTATCTCTTTTGATATCATTCGTGATGATGAGTCAGTTGAGACAGAACAAAATTGTGCGAAACAATTATATATTTATAGATTGGGGAATTTCATGCTTGATGGCTATAAATTAAAGCGGATTATGTGAATTGTACGTTCACTTTTCCCGTGAGCACTACTATGATATTGCAGTATAAATGAATCGTATACAAGTAAAGAGTTAAATCGTTTTAAAAAATAAAGTGACAAGTTGAAGCAAGAATTCATTGATTTTATTGATTATTTACCATATTGACAACAATTAATAAAATTAAGCCAATGAACTTAATCGTACGTAGGGGAAAAGATTAAATGTCTCGCCAAGTCTTCAATTGCTGCAAAAACTTGATCAACTATCGGATTGATACGCCATTCTTCTACATCATATCCAAAACGACCGCCAGCAGGAGTGAAGACTGTGAATGCTAATGGAATTTCTGTAACCGTTGTTGCATAATCAGTACTTGTTCCTGATGCTGAACCAACAAGATTAGAAGCCGAACCAGTGCGATAACGAGCACCTGTCAAACGATTGATGGAACCACTCATATCGTGAGCAATGTCTCGTTTTCTTTCCCAATTATCTGGAATTGCCTCACTAGACAAATTCAAAGCAATATAAAAAGATAAGATAATTTAAACGTCTCTGTCTGTTGATTATTACTCACCTCGAGTGTGCAAATGGATAAGCGACAATTCCATTGAAAGAATTTGGATGACCAGCCTGAATGGAGATATAAGATTCTTGTACACGTGATGTGTAATGAAAGAAAAATTCGAGCAATCTTGTAGCTTCTTCCGATGTGACTTCTGGACCACGGTATTCATCTGAGCATGGATCATCGCTGCCTGATTCCCAATAGATATTGAAATTTCTTTCAATATTAACACCTAAACAAAATTTCAAGTAAATAAATTTTTTAACGTTTAAGAAAATTTTTAAAATTTACCAATGCAATCTGTTCCTTGAAGAATTTTTCTTGTTTTTACCCAATCACGATTCTTATTAGAGAAGAACATTATTTTAGATATCAAATTTCAAAATATGATAAAGTAAATTAATAAAACTTACCCCTTGAGTTCCTGAGAATACATATCCATCTGGATTCAGTGTCTAAGAAAATTTTAAAACAACATTATCAGTTTGTTTCAGACAACTAAATTTTACAATTTACAGGAATAACAAACCACTCGAGATAATCCACTAAAATTTGAAATTCATGATAATGTTCGACCAACTCATGAATTAACTAAAGGAAGATAATAATAAAATAATTTTACAAAAAAGAAATGAACTAAAAAATTAAGTTTACATTGATAGCTGCCATCACACTTATCCAATCTCTTGCGCTTGCTCCTCCAGTAATCGTTAAAATTGGCATTGTAAAATTTCTCTCTGCTAAGTTTTGATTATTGACAATTCTTATTCCATAAATTGTTCGATTTTCATCTGTCAGTCCCATTTCTTCAACCTCTGTGATATCAGGGAAACGCTGACCAAGATCAATAATATAATCATTTATTTCATCTAAAGACCAGTAGTAGCTGAAGTCAAGAGTACGAAAAGATCTATAAAAAATATTTTATTAATTATCTAAACTTGATTTTTTCATATGTAAAGACAAACTTTGCACTTGAAATTTGAATTCCATAAAGCATTAAAATTGTTTTCACTAAAAGAAATTTCATTTTATAATATTTTCTTTTGACTCAATAGATTAATGAACTATAACTGAAAAATCAAGTCTATTCACCTCATTCTTATATAGCTACTAAATAAACTATGATAAATCTTATCATTTAAAGATAAGAACATATTAAAAGCCAAAGCTTTTCATTGATAAATTTTTTAAAAAAATAAGCTTCAATAGAGCTTTTAAAACTTTCACAAAATCAACAAAAAATTCTTATCATTTTATAAGAAGCGGAAAAAAGAAAGGAAGTTGATAAGACAATTGATTAGCGACACATAATAAAATCAACACATGAGCAAATGATCAAATAAATTTCTTATCATCATTCAATTAGCTTAAAATTAGTAGAGATTAATAAAAATTGACACAAATTTTATGACAGCATAAAGCAAATAATTTTATTTTTATCTTTTTTTACTTTTGAGTTGGATTTTCTAATGGCATATCAACTGCATAACGGGCAAGACTTTCAACAGCATACCAGACTTGATCAACGATTGGATTAATGCGCCATGCAGGGACATCCCAACCGAATTCTCCACTTGGTGGTGTAAAGATTGTATAAGCTAATGGAATATTGTCTACAGCTACAGCATAATCTAATGATGTTCCATCAGTCGGTTGCTGTAAATTGGCGAAATTTCCAGTCAAGAAACGTGCTCCAGTCTCTCTACGCACATGTGTTGTCATTAGAGCTCCAACTTGTCCTTGCTCTTCCCAATTATTTGGAATACCTTCACTGTTAAAAATAAATTAAAAAGAGCGTTATCAAATGATGATTCCCAAGAGGATGTGATAAAGTAAATTGTAGGTAATAAACTTTATTAAATAATCCACTTGATGAAGAGTAAACTTACTTTGAAGCTGCATATGGATAAGTTATTTGACCATTAAAGCCAGTTGTACCAGCTTGAATTGAGATATATGCATGCTGGATTCTACTGAAAATATCGACAGCGAACTGAATTGATTTTGTTTCTTCTTCAGAGTCAGCAGATGGTCCATGGAAGTTATCATCACAAGGATCATCACTCGAATTGATTCCAGTACCCCAGTTATAATCAAAGTTTCTCTCAATATTAACACCAACACAGTTTGATCCAGAATTAACTCTACGATTCTTTACCCAACCGCGGTTCTTAAAAAAACAAGTAAAATAAATTTTTGATTTTCATTATACTGATTAAAATTAATACTTCTTCAGCTTCCATTGAGAAAATGTAACCATCTGGGTTTGCAACTGGAACAATGAACCATTCGAGGTCATCAACAATTGGTCCATAACTATGGTAATGTTCAACCAACATATGCATAACATCGACAGCACTCATTGCAGCAATCCAGTCACGAGCAACAGCAGCTGCTGTTACGAGTACAACTGGCAATGTTTCTGATTCGAGATGTTCTTCAAGAACAATTCTCAAACCCCAAATGTCAACACCACGTTCAGTACGACCCATTTGCATAACTCGTGCGATATTTGGATGGTCTGTTTCAAGTTGTCTCATGTAGGCTACAATTTCATCATAAGTCCAGTAAGAGTTGAATTCCAATGTGTGAAGTTGACTTGAAATAAGAAAAAAGTGAATTTTTAGTTAAATAAATTTTCTTTTCTTTACTTAATGTCATTTGATTGTCTAATTGGAGCTGAAAGAACAGCAATGATTAATGAAAAAGAAAAAAGAACCACAGCTCGCATTTTTATTTCAACTATTAGGACTGATTGAAAATTAATGAAAATGTTCAATCAACCGTTTTCGCTTTTTATAGTCTAAAACATCGTATAGTTTAACTGTGTGCGAAAAACGAGAGCGAAAGATAATGAAAATTTATTAACAAGATTAGATTTGATAAAATTTTCAGAGGTTGAAATCAATTTGACTTAAAAATTTGTGCAACATTTTTATTCAATGTCATCAACAACTTGTTCTAAAATAATAGTCATGGCCAAAAAATTCTTTCAAAGCATCAATTTCAACAACATTTGACAAAGTCAATTAACTACAACATTTTGATGAAACTTCATACACACTCAAATTCTAAATAAACACTTATAGAGGTAGAAACAATAACAACTACAAACGAGCAAGTTGATAAAAGTATTTTTCAAATTAATGAAATTTTTCAATTTCACACTCAGTGAATCGAAATAACAAAGCATAAGAGAAGAAGTAAAGTGAATGAGTAAATAATCAACAAGTTGACGATGTTGATATTGAAATAATAGACTTTTTTTCTTCTGATAATAGAATTTTTAATATGAAAGTATTTTCTATAAAGAAATAAAAGTAAAAAATTCTTAAAAAAAAATTTGCAAACTATTTAAAAATTCATGAAAAATGGAAAACAATAAAGAAGTTACTCACATTCACAAACTTGACATTGCTTTGTCGCCAAGAAGCTTGCTCAATTTTCATTCCATCTATTTCCACTGCCACAGCAATTTTTCTTCTTTTTCTTCATTCATTCATTCATTCTCAACTCTTTTTCATACAATAGAATCATCACGAAAAATCCGTATATAAAAACTTAAATTTCAGTCATTATTCATTCCATTCCATCATCATCTATCAAATCAACAAGTTCTCTTATATTTTTTCTCTTAAAAATATAGTAAATGTTTAAAGCCATGAGTCAACTCACAGTGAACAGTGTTCTCTTAGTGCTACTACATTTAAGCATAAGTGCATTAGCAAATGTAAAAATTACTCCAATAGCAGTGAATAGCAAATCTAATGAAAATATGAAATCAGATTTGAAAGTTGAAGAAGCTCGCTTTCGTGATCCAGTGATGCCAGAATATTATGATAGAAATCGTCAAGGGTTTGTGACTTCGCCTTATGATGATAATTATGGTGGATCGGCATTTGACCGTTATGGTTATAGCAATTATTATAACAGAATCAATAGCAACAATTATGGCGGTTATGGGTCTAAATATGGATATGATAACAAATTTGGAGGCAGTAAGTCAAATTTATACTCTAAAAATATTGAATAATTTTTTAATTTTTTTGCATCACAGTCTACAGTGGAAGTTCATTAGAAAACAAATTCAATCAACTCACCGGTTATGGTAACAAATTCGGCTACGGATCATCAGGAGGTCCAATCTATGGTCCATATGGCAATCCTTCAAGCGGTGGTCCAATTGGCGGTAGCTTCAGTGGACTAATTCCACCAGAATTAGAAGCAAAAGGTTCAGTTTTATTGCCTCTCGCTGGTGCAGCATTACTTGGAATTGCAGCCTATGCAATTATAACAAATCCAGGCATTGCTACTGCAGGTTTAGCTGGCCCAGCAATTGGCAAACGACGAAAACGTTCACTTTTTGACGAAAAAGTCGAGCAGCATTTAGCATATCGTGCTCACAAAAAGCAAATACAAAAAAAATAATTTATACTTAGCAGTGAGTGAAAATGATGGCAAAAAGGGAGAAAAACAAAAATTAATGGGCTGAAAATTGTATAGAAAAATAGAATTTATATTGAAAATTATTATTGTAAATAGAAAAAAAACTTTTTATAGGAGATATAAATTATTATGAGAGAATATTAATATTAAAATGCCTTGAATTTTAAGTTTAATATTTGCTGCTAGTTCAATTTTTTGCTGTCATCTTTCCAGTTGTTGCTTCTTCTCCGTTTCATTGAATTTAATTATAATTACATCACATTTACATTTTAATTATTCATTCTTTAGACAATTCTTTAAGAGAGATGCTGAAAACATTCCATCGTGAAAACTTTAATCAAAAAAACATTTTTCTTTGCCTTACAAAACAATTTCTCATAATTTCATTCATCATCCTTTCTCCTTAATAATCTAATTAAATAAATAAATAGAAAAGGAACAAGAAGTTGAGAAAAGGAAGAAAGAATAGTATAAGAGAGTTGCAATTAAATTTGCAATCATTCATCTGTTTCAGTAGCCGTCAACACAATAAATGAAGAATGGATGAGGAAAGATAAGATGATGAAATACTTTAATACTGCAGAATTAATGGAATTTGCATTTTTCTAGAGATTTATTTGAAATGAATAGGAAAATCAGGATAATAATTTATCAACAATTCTCGCAATAAACAAGCGCAATCATCACCCTTTAATTAAAAGAGACAACTTTTTTCCTCTATTATCATTTTGAACGCAATTCATATATGTTTTTGTTTTCTATTTTTCCTCAATTTTTTGCTATGTGTGCATGAGCATTAAGAATCAACAATAAATGATTCAGATCCAATTACAAAAGAAACATTCTTCATCAACAGTCACATTGCGGAATGGTCATCTATATTTATGAAGAGCTTTATTCACTCCACAATTCTCATACAATTTTTTATCTCTTTTAATTTAGTGAATAGAGAGAAAAAAGTGCAAAGACAAACGATTTTTGCTGTGCATGTGCTTCTCTCCACTTACCTTACATAACATTGATGTCTATGTCAAACTGTCGTATATGCTGCACATGTCCATCTCATTCATTTCTAGTATAATATGAAACGTGAATCAATGAGAAGAAATGAAAGAGATTGCGAAGGTGGAGAGATGTGTATACAGGTGATGGTGATTCATTTTCAATCAACCGGAAATGTTAGACATACACACATGCAAGCACATACAAAATTGCTGAATTCACACAAATTTTATTCACTCTCATCCCATGCAATGAATATTTTTTTATTTATGTGTGATTCACATATGGAAAATTCTATGCTTTGTACAAAACGCAATTGACTCATTTTGTCATTGTATGAATGGAAAAAATTAGGACTTTTATGGTATAAAATTGAATGCTATCAATCATCTAAAAATATATAAATGTTCACTTTTATTAAAGTTCTGATTGAAAAGGGAAAAGTTTGAATTAGAAAATAATTTAATTAAAATCTATCGGTCTCCAGAGAATAAAAAATCAATTTAGTTTACACACACACATATTCATTGCCTAAAAACGAATAATCTTCACAATTGAAGTTTTAAATACTTATATGAAGTGCCAAAAGATAGAAAGCAATCATTTTAATTGTTGTTCATAGAGAGAAAAAACAGAGAAAATGAAATTTATTTTCAGTATTTAATTATTGAATTAAATAAATCTTTTATGTCCCTCTCTCGCTTGCACTATAGCCAAATAAATAGACAGTTCAATTTGAATAATTGAATCATTTATAATTAAGCATTGAATTATACTATGTATATTTCTGGTTTTATTTCACATCAGAGTGATAAAAATTGATAATAAAAAAGCATAATGCTTATGCAGAATCATGAAAATCTATTGTATGAGAAATTAAATTGAAACATTATTGGATTAAAAGAATTGTGACTTAAAATTAATTGGGGAAAAATAAGAGATAATCCTCGCTTCATTAAGACTCCATCATATGTCACATTTATGTGTCTCAACTATAATTGCTTTTTAAAGCTAATTTGACAAATGACAAGAGCAAGCAATTTTCGTAATTGATTTGAAATTTAATTTTCGTATGCTTTATGGTCAATTGGCTTTTTTGAATTATCAAATTAAAATTCAAGTCGAAGCATGCACATGGTTTTATTTGTAGACTCTCTTTTTTATACCAAAAAATTCTCAACGCCCCTCACTGTAGACATTTTCTCACATTTTTCCTCTCTTTTTCTCTCAAATTTTGTAGAGTTGCTCACTCTCTCGAGTCGAGAGTTTATTTACATTACACACGTTTTTCTTCTTTTCTGCTGTTTCTCGCACCACACAACAACAGAGAAGAAAAACACGGCACTTTTCCGAAAAGACGACCAAAAGCAAAAAAGAACATTTTCCAAATGACTGCCTCAGTCGACGTTTGTGTTTACAACGATTAAGACGCAAGAGTCTTTTCCGGCGTGTCGTTTATTTTAGTGGCGGTCTTTTGCTCTAAAAGAAAGTTATATTTTTGCTAAATTTTTACAAGTCAAAAATGGTCCAATAATTAAGTGAAAATAAAAAATTGCTAGCAAATGAATAAAGAAATATAAAGTGCATATGTGAGAAAAAGAAACGAACGAATTAATTTGTGGAATTTTCACTTTCGTAGCATCATAAAAAATATCATAGCTAAAAATATTTTGATATTTTAAAGACAAGTGTGTGGAGAAAAAAAATTTAAAACTTGATATTGAAAATAAAAATCATTCAACAAACACGACAGACGGTGTATGTAGTGAGAGACGAATGAAATAAAAGTATGAAAGGAATTTTTCACGCTGTTTATTGCTGAACCTATTTTTTATCCGAGTGAATGCAATTTTCATTCATTTATAAATTGTTTGAAATCGCTTGATCATGATTCAATTAATGTCAGGATTTAATACTTAGTAGTTGAGTGCAATTATTCACACATGTGATGCTCTTCTTCTCTTGACACCTCATAATGGTGAAATTTATGATTATTGTCTTGACGAGATGACATGACATGTGGGATGAGGAGAAATTGTGCATAAAATTTTCTGCTTTGTGCAAATGATTAAAATACTTTTTGAGAAAATTTTTTAATTGAAAGAAATGTGGCGAAACTAATAAATTTTTTGTATAATTTAATCAAGAGAAAAGAAAATGACAAACATACAAAATATTTTGATTTATAAAAATATTGTTCGAGCAAAAAAGAAATTTTCATTGGAAAATAAGAAAAAGAAATTTCTGTGTAGATACTTAAATCTTATTGAAGTCTTTCATTTGTCGATTCAAAAAAAATATTCTTGAACTCGACAGTTTTCTCTCGCTTTTTTTTTGTTTATTACCTCAATCGTACTAAAATTTCTTCTTTTTCATAATTTTCGCCTCACTTAAAACTCACGAGTATTTACACATTCTAAAAATTGCTACTCTCAATAAATGAGATCATGTAAACTTTCACAATCTGTAAACATTTTATAAAAATTGTTTCCAAGCACGAGTAAACAAGAAACTGAATATTTTAAGTTGCCTTCGATGAAAGGGAAGAGCTCAGAAATTGACTCCCGTTGAGCTGCCAATACATTGGCTTCATTAAAAATTAAAAGAAGTTTTCAATTTTTTCCTTCGTTCGCTCTTTTACACCTTCGAAGATTGAAAATTTTCATTTATAAAAATAGAATTTTCTTCTTTATTTAATTTAAGCTCAAGAAATTTTCTCAATTGTATTCAATTTAGTTCTTTATAAAAAATTCAGATAGTGAATGTGTAGACGAAATTTTCATTTCATTAAACTTTTTTGCTCATCTTATAGATTAAAAAATTTTCAATTTAAATGACAAAGTAAATTCTTTGTTTGTCATTGACCACAAGCCACAACTTTTAATCAATTAGCTTTTTATATTCATCAGTCTTTTCTCTTTCTATATAAACTAATGTTCATTGTACATAGATCAAAAAGGCTTAAGAATAATGAGAGTAAAGTTTTACGCTACGGTATATGTGTGTCAACATTGTGGTTTCTCTTAAAAGAATAGGGAATTGTTGCAATAACGAGCAATGTCAGTGCACTATTTCTGTACAATAAACTCTCTCTTGTGATAAATATGAAACAGTGAAGTGATGCACTTGATGCAACTAGAGCAGAAAATTGTCGAAATATAATTTTTTTTCATACGCATGCATTTGAGAATATTGTTATACAGTTAGGGTTATTTACATGAGACATTTTAATAGGACAGTATGGAATTATTTTTAATTGAGTCTTGTCTTAATTGATTTTAAAGAATTTACTTTTAACATTTATCACATTTTTAACTAATTCTTTTCTGACTACTTTTTTTTACAAAATATCGACTATTAATCTCGACTTGAATCATTTATCACATTCAAAATTCTACTAATGAAGAAAATTCAAATCAATTAGTTAAAATCTACTCAATTTTAGTGTCATGCGAAAAATGTCAATAAATTTTTAATTAATCACTAACACTCACATAAATTCTTCACATGCATAAGTTCGTTTAATTAAAATTAATTTTTCAAAAGTATTTACAAGCTTAAAAATGTCATTCATCACTTTGTGAGATCTTCATATTTAAATAAACATAAAAATAAATTTGTCAAAATATAGTGGACACGTAGGTCAAAAAATTTCATTTTTACTGAAAAATGTTTATACCAAGTAAATACTACTTTATGTTAAATTTCATTAGAATAGTAAAAAAATTTGAATTCATTGAAAAATCAGTAAATATTAGTTTGAAAATCAATTTTTTGTTAAAAAATAAATTTCAGATTTTCTTAGAAATAATTTTCAATTTTCTCCAGAATTAATCAGTTCATGTTTTTTATGATTATTTCGGATGAATTTTCTAAAATTTTAGATTAAAAAAGCTCGTCAAAAATAACTTTTAAATAGTGCTTTCAAAAAAAAATTAGTATTTGAATTTATTTGATTTAGTGTGTTTTTCCAAGGCGAAGACGTTTCGATTTATCGGTTTCGGACTTGGTTTTTTCATTATTTTTTTTCGAAATGTCCACCTCTTGAGATTTCTCATTAATTTTCGTAGGCGAGATGTAGTTTTTTACTCTATATTGAAATCATTATAGGAGTGAAATTTCATGTGTAACATTTTTTTAAAACTTTAATACGTTTAATCGTTATTAAATTAAAGATGACGAAAATCTTTCATCTTATTTCGTATGTATAATGTGTTGGATTTATTTAATTTAAATTTAGTTTTTGTAACATTTGTGACAAATATTTCACCTCACTATGTATCAACATTAGCTCACAAACACTTCATCATTAAAAGCACATCAATTTTGATTTTTCTTTGATGATGCCAATTTGTATCCACTTTTTCAAAGCCATCAAACACACATTCACCCGCTTGTTGACTGAAATTTGATAAAATGAAAGGAAAGTGAAAGTAAATTGACGCCATCAGCACTAATTAACTTCAGCGATGATTTTTTATTTCCACACTCACATGTGTATGCTTTTGAATGAGTTTAAAAGCAAATTTTCAATACCGTTGATGATGCTTCTTTTTTATTGCCAATCTCAATGTCTCAGAGGCAATAACCAATGTATTTTTGTGTAATACATTACACTTTAACATGTTATTTTATTTGTATCTATTCTCACTCACTCTTTCCACTTTTTTACAATAACAATCGCAAAAATTTTCATATATACATGAAAAAATATCATGTTAAAGTCAGGCAAAAGTCGTGGAAATTCAGTAACATAAAAATGGGTGTTGCATGTTGTTGTTGGTGTATAAGAAAAAAAGACAGAGAAAAGGAATGGGTAAAAGCTGAAACTGAAATGCAATAAAATTTATATTTCATACTATGAATATTTCATCAATATCGAACAATTCAATTTTTCGATTACAATTGTTCTTTTTGTGAGTAAATATGAGTGTACTTGAAAGTGTTTCTGCATATTGAATATCAGTCAATATAAATGTTTTATTAAACTGATTTTACTGTCTTACTCATATAGTTGAAGAAGTAAAATGACATAAAATGTCTTTCATAAGCAAAACATTTTAAGAAAAATTCCTGGTCTTCCGATACTACGATCTTTCGAAATAACTTAAAAACACAAAAGTACGTTAATATTTTTTAAATTTTATTAAAAAGCGATGCCTCGTGTCTTTCTTCAACGACTAATTTGACTTTGTTTCATTTCTATAATAATGTATTTTGAATATAAATAACCTTTAGTTTAACAGAATTTAAGAAAATTTTATTTTCTTTTAATCTTTTTTATTTTCGAAAAGAAATAAATTTCCAAATTTAAAAATGTCTCATTTTCTTTTTTAAAAATTGTTTATGCATTTTAATTGATTAGGAATCAAATTTTCAATTTCATATAACGATAATTCAGAAACTAAAAGTGATGCATAAATTCAAATAAGAAACTGTAACGATTCTATTAGACCTCCAAGATTTTAATAAGTAAAATGCAATGTTTTAGATACACAAAAGCTACCATAAAGTCATAATTAAGACTAATGAGGATCAAATAATTACTAAACACGCAATTTTCATTTTCCTAAACAACGTTTCTATTTTAAATATTTACCACAACATAATTAATGTGTCTTAATTAACTTTCTAAACTAAATTTTTCAACAAGTGTAAAGAATATGAAGAGCAGTAATATTTTTAGTTTAATGATTAATGATCTTTTAAGCACTTCACCAACGCCTTTTCTCTCTCGAAAAACATAAATTTTTCATTAATTGTTGTCAAATTTCTTATGTGTAGAGCACGTGAATTGACACATTTTGTCATCGTAACAGTTTTATTTAATGATTATCGATACATACACATTGGAACTACTTTGAATAATATTTTTTATATGTGAGGTGAACAAATAAATAAATAAAGCAAATTGACATAAATATTACAAAAGCTGATGGGGAAACAAACTTTGTGTCGCACCCACAAATACACAATCAAAGCTTCGATGTTTACTCAAAAAGGAATAATATTTTCCCTTCAACCTCAAACCATTGAAAAAACTGCCGACATTAACTGGAATTGATTATCGTTATTAAATCGTGCAAACGGTGTCAATCAAAATCCAACGATGCGGTTGATATCGAACTATTGACACGCAGCTAATTAATTAAAAATAATATTTTTTTGACATTTCGATTGTGCTATTTACAGGTGGTAATTGTTAATTAAACAATTTTGGTTTTCTCTTGCTGCCTATAATTGTCATTTTAATTTATCATTTTAGTTTCACAACCTTGTTTCTGTTTAAACAAAATATTAACTTTGCTCACATATGTTAATTAACTGCACTGAAAAAGTATTAATAATTAAGAATAAATTTCAATTTTCCAACAAAACATTGGTGGTGGAAGTGTTAATTAATTGATAAAATTGGCGGTTGTCATGAATGAGTAAATAAAGAATTGAATTAAATAAAAATGGAAAATCTTTGGTTTTAACATTAAAGCTTAAAACTTTTCCAACCTCAAAATTTCTCTCTCCATCAGTTCAATAAAAATTCTCAATTTTTATTTCTCCCATTTGTGCCTTAAATAATTTTTTAGACATCGAGATAGATCGAGAGCAAATAAAAAAGAGGAAAGGCACAAACAAATGAAATGCATTTCATACATTCATATGGAGGCAGTTGAAAGAAAATTAAAATCATATTGCGGTGGTGGCGGCAGTGAAATCGTTTTATTTGTTTTTGATAAGCTCATAAACGAGAGCAATGAATTATGTGTTTATTTCAGCTTCAAAATGGCTTTAAGCTATTCTCTCTATGAATATGTATGTCATATTTGCGGTCATCTGCCTTTTTTCTTTATTTTTGATTATGATTATTTTATAAATATGCAAATAAAATGTTGAAATTTTTTGAGAGAAGGATATTATGTGTCATAAAAATTATAGCTATATAAATCTCAATGATGATTTTTTAAAAATAATTTTAATAAAAATCAATAGAAATAAAAAAAACAGTCATAAGTATTTGACCAAAGCAACAATAAATCGAAAATCTGCAAATGCTTGCAATTTCATTGTTAGTCAAAAATAAACCGAAAAAATTTAAAATTTTTCCCAATCATATATTCATTCATTCATAACTTTCTATCAGACGCTGCTGCTGACTTTTATTTTCTCTATATTCAGCTTGAATTTATGAAAAATTTAGTATATTTCAACACCCAAGTGTATCGTTCATTTGAATTTTTTTCTCTCGCTCTTTCTTTTTTCATGCCTGTAAACTAACACTGGAAAAAAATATTTTTTGTCTTCTCATGGGAATCATCATGAAAATAAACTTAAAAATCCTCTCTCTACCAAAATATCTGATATTTAAGGCTAAAAGTCATATTTGTGAATAAGAGTCTTTTTAGGATCAATTAGTGGTATATTGATTGAGATGAAAAGCATTAAAGATCAAAGGCGAATGCTAACACATAATCCACAATATTAATTGGCATATCCAATGACAAATTGATTAAAGATTTATACATGTAGTTTCGTGTTGGCATGAAACATTATGGGCTTTGCTCTTCTCTTTACTCTTTTGATCAATCATCATCGTCTGTATAATAAATCTTTTCTCATTCCAGTCTTTGATAAATTAATATTCTCAATATTTACTCAAACATACAGACACACTTTTCTCCTTATATATTTGCACATTGTGGTCATTCATATGATAATAGTATTCATAGCTTTCCTATGAAAATGCAGACAGAGGTTTTTGCTAATTGAAAATCAATGGGAGATTTTCAATAATCATTTTCTCTCTATATATAATATGATACACAGAAGCTAATATATCCTCATAAATTATTAATGAATAACAAAACATTTCACATTGAAGTTAAATCTTTCGAGCACTTGTTTCACACTCACCGCATCAATCAAGTATTTATGAATATAACAATATTCACTTCAATATTTCTCAATTGACAAATGAATAATTGTTTAAATTCAATGAACTTGACAATGAATTTTCAGCAAAAAAAAATTCAATATGAAAAATTGCATTCATTTTCTTCGAAGAAAAAATTTCTTCTATAAAAATTTAATTTTTTATTTCAAATGTTTTTCTTTACAGATAATATCACATGTTAAATTGTGCATATCAAAATACACAGATGTAAATTAAATTTAATTAGTTTTTTGCAAATAACAAGTGTGAAAGAAATCATTAAAAAGTTTCCAGTCAACATGAAAATGTCAAAGCTCTCAAATCAGACAAATTCACAAGATCCACAAGCGGTGAATAGTCGTGTTTTTGTCGGTAATCTCAACACATTTCAGTGTTCAAAGACAGATGTCGAGCGAATGTTTCAACGTTATGGAAGATTGGCAGGTGAGGCTTAATTTAAAATTCTCTCGTAATGCGGTCAATAATTTATGCTACATGAGCTACTTTTAATTGGACGCTGTCGCTGCTTCCTTAAAGTTCATTTACTCATGGTCAAAAAAGCGAATGCACTTTCGCAATGATTACGCAACGATGAAAAGTATGAATTTACATAGTTTTCATATTTTTTGTAATAAATCAATCGAATGTGATTATTAAATGCCTCGAAAAACAGACACAAGTAAAACATGACTGAAAATACAATAAATTAAGCAAGAATAATTATATGAAGTAAACATGACAATTGGATTATAATGAATTTAAAAAAAAAATATTTTCATCTCCCTCACACTCACTGCTTTTTTGATGATTTATCACGAAAAGAACTTTTTTATTTATGCCAGGATTTTATTTTATTATTTAAATAAATTATTTATAACTGCTTTTAATTGAATAATTGAGCAATCGGATTTCATTCATTGATTTTCCCATAAACGAAGAGTTTGTTTATCATCATTTTGATTCATATCAATGCATATGTGCTTTCGTTCTCACTATATTGGTGCAAGCAAGAAATATAAATCGATGACAATTTTATATGTACATTCATTATTTGGTTGCTATTGAAAAATTTTGATTCTTTTCTTTACTCGAGGTTGATTTTAAAAATTTTCAGAAAAAATATCAAAAAATCAAAATTTTATAAAACAATTTCATTATAACAGATGATTGTTCAATTGCTACTTATAAATTCATCGTGCAAATGAATTGATAAAAAATTGAAAAACATTATCGTTGTTCTCACAATATTTTTCATCAATTGCAATTTTATCAGCTGTTGAGTGGGAAAAACAGTGAGAGATAAAAAAATTTTGTTTATAACACGCAACACATATAATTTTTGCGCCTTTCACTCTCGCATTCGAATTTAATGATATGAAAATTTTGTTTTTGTGGTAGTGACGATTTTTGATGAATATTTTTGATATGTGATGAAATAGATAATGAGATGGCAAACATGTGTAAATAAAAATTTATCTCCGTAGTTAGAGCATGATTAAATGATTGAATTTGTCAATTTTGATATTTATGAAAATAAAAAAATTTTTTTATGTCTTTTTGCAGGAATTTCAATGCATAAAGGTTATGCATTTGTTCAATTTACAAATCCGTTCGATGCTCGCAATGCATGCCATGGTGAAGACGGACGAACAGTTTTAAGTCAGGTTTTAGGTGAGTTTCATCGATTTGTAACATTAACCTCAAGTTGGGAAAAAATATTTATTAACATACATATTCAGTTTTTGGCTGCAGTCATAAAAAGAAATTTTCCTGTGAAATTAAAAACTTTTGCTCATTCTCGCTATGTGCAAGGGAAGAAGATTGCGTGTCAGCCATGGCGTACCTGTTACGGTGTGGAAAATAAACATTCCTCGCTCCCTTGCTTATAATTTGCTTAGCACTAATGTGAGAAGAAATGTTTGAAAAATAGTGTTTGCAACTTTTGGTTGACTTAATGATTTACTTTATTTTGATGATAAATAATGACAAATATTTACAAAAAGATTTATCAAAATATTGTTTTAAAAATCAATTTAATCTTAATAATCAAATCTGTCATCTGTAAACACAAATTTTCTCGCACAACATGACGATCATCATATTTTCCTACACGAGTGTATGGAATGAAAGAAAAACATGATTTTGCTGTCATTTGTTGTTAGGAAAAACATACTAAGCTTTAAATAACACAATAATCAGCTGAAACACAGTCAGTCGCGGGAAAACCGCGTCTCTTTAAATTATTTTTATCACAAAGAAGACAGACGAGACTCGCACAGAAAAAGAACTTTCATTTTCATGTTTTTTTGGCAATATTCTTTGTTTGACGACAGATGAGTAAAATGAAAAAATGAATAAATAATTTGTCTTAATTTATCCCAAACATATATCTAAATATTTTCTGCTGTGTTGTGATCTTTACAATGCTTTGTAGGTCAGGAGTAAATTTATGTTTGCATTCTCGACTTCTTTCATGTCAAACAACACGTCGTTCTCTATCGTGCTACGTCATTTACTTATTTGTCTGTGTGCTCTTCTTTTAGCTTCTATCTAGCATGAAGATAATAAAAATGAAATATTGAAAGGTTAAAAGTTGCTGAAGGTGAAATGAACATTCAATTGAACTATTGCAAGCTAACATTTTGTCATAAGCATGTTAAAAAATGCTTACATGAATATAAAATTTAAAAATTAAAGAGCAACAAGTAAAAATTTTTTTCTTTTAATTTATTTTGATAAATTTCAAAAGATCACATTAAAATCTTCTGTGGTTTCAAAGTATCTAAATTAAACTTTTAATATGTGCTATTTTCTTTTCTTTTCTTTCATCAATAAACTTCACAAAAATTAGATCAAAAGATCTTCTCATTTCATTTTGTTCAAATAATCACCTTTATTAGATTAAAACTTTAATTTTTCTTTGAAAATATATTGTAAACATCTCTCGATCTCATATATCTTAGATACAGAAAAATTCAAAAGTGAATCAACCATATATTTCTTCAAATTATCTTCTTTTGTCTCAACATAAAAAATTTTTTGACGTCATGTCACATTAGAAGCAAACATAAGAGCAAGTGATTAAATCAGGCATTTTCAAAAAATTTCAAAGTGGAAAATAATTTCCCTGTTAATTTTTACTGGCTAATGGCCAAAAAAACTGCTCCGTTTCTCAATTTTGAGGGGAATTCTCAAGTTTTTAAACACAAATATCACATATCAAACACGATTATTGCTACGTGTGTAATATGAAATATTCTGCTGCTACTTCACGCTGACGAGTCTGAAAATATACTAAGAAGAGAAAGTTGTTCCCTGAAAATATTTTGAATCAAATTTTTCAATGAATTTAGTTTAAAAATTATTACCATTACTGTAAAAAATAAAATAAATGAGATAGAAAAATGAGCTACGAGACATTGACTTTTAGTTAAGCATTTTTCTTCATCTCACCCACACCTTCGTCAAAATCATCACATTTGAATGAAATTTCATAAAATAAGACAAAGCACGAGGCAATAAAAATGAAAACTTTGTTTTCTTCTTACTTACAATCTTTTCTGACTTTTATGAGAACCGCACCGTCGAAATATTTTGAAATACTTTGCAATCGCCACTTTTCACTTCACACGTGTGTTCAATCGATTTCTAGCACCTCAAACTCCATGAATGTTTATTTGCTGACTGTTGCGTTGCAAAATAATAAAAATTTTTAAAAACTTTCTGCTGTGCGACTTGAGGATTAACTTCGTATCGCGTGGAGATTTTTATGAAAACAAATTTAACGAAATTTTTCACTTTTCACTCCCCCAACTTTTGTTTCAGACGTTAATATGGTCGCTGAGCCGAAGGTGAGTGTTCTTTTAGCTGGAAACACACTCGTGAGTTTTCTTTTCTCATTTTTTACTTTTCACATTCTCAACGCTCTGTCAGAAATAAAAATTTATTTACAAAATATGTTTTTGTCAATTTTACAGCCCCATCAGACAGGTCGAAAGCGACAGAATACGACAAAAACGGGAAATGACTGGGATTATTATTATGATAGGTAAGAAAGAAAATATGGAAACTTTAATGATGCATAATGCTCTTAACAAATTTTAAAATTACTACAAGATGAAGAAAACTTTCTTTGTTCTTTATTTAACATAGAAAACAGAAAATAATTTTATTTCCCTACAAGCAATTTAAAATTTTCATTGTCTTATGGTTTGAATGTGAAAAATTTACTTGTAAAATAAAAATAATTGCAACATAAAAAAAGACAAAATGAATCTTTTAATATTTAAAAAAGATGCTAAAAAAAGCAATAGTCATTATAAGTAATGAATGAAATGACTTTAAATGTGCATCTCTCAGTTCTCCACTCGCTTTAATGTAATTTTTATTTTACCTCATATCACCATTTCTCAGTGTAATTTAAATAATGAAAAAATCTAGTCACTTCTTTTTGGTCTTGTGACTTCATTTACTTGTATAGTAATTTTCCACATGAGAGCAGTGCTTCCCTTTCACTTCACGTACATAACTTATTTTTTATTTATTTAACGAAAAAACTTTTTGCAGCTACTACGCTTCTACATTATTTCCGCAAGCAACTCCACAACCACGTGCCGTAAAGAGACAGAGGCTAATGACTTCAACGCCGGCTCGTCCAGCACTTGCGCTAGCGACACCACAAGCACAGATGGTATTGCAACCACAAACACAGCAGCAACAGATTGTCGCAGCTAATAAACTGACTACAGCAGCCGCCAATAGTCTCCTTCAGTTACAGCAACAGCAGCAACATATTTTACTCGCAAATGGCAATTCAGTTGTGAGCCTATGCAATTCAATACAGAATCAAAATTACGCAAATGTTGGTAGCACAATGAATACGAATGGCTTAAAATCTAATGGCAATGACAATAATGAAAATGGAAATCAAACGACAAATAATACCAGCAGTCAATTTAAAATTTACAGTAAGTTCAAAAATTTTAAAAACCTAATATTTTGCTTATTTAAGAAAATCTTTCTTAAGGCAATCCCGACATCCTAATTTGTGGCAATTGTAGAGAAATGTTTTCAGAATTAAGTGATTTATTGGATCATAAAAGATCATATTGTAAGCTGAGATTCACATGTAAATGTCAGGATCAACTACCAACGATTATAAATAGTAAGTTCCAGCATCTTTCTTTTTAGGCAAGCATTGTAATGTACTAAGTAAGAAACTTTTCTTCATTCCACAGAGAATTTGTATCCATCATCAAAATTACTATGTGTGGTGTGCAAGGACTCATTCATTCATCCTTGGGATTTAATGGTACATGCACAAGCAGCACATATGGTGAATATTTATGAAATTGGAGAATCTGACGAGGAAGATGATTCGGCAAACAGTACCAGTGATGGCAATGGCAATAAATTAGATAAGGCTAATGGTGAAAGCCACAATAATACCACCAATGACTGCAATGGTACAACACAAAATGATATTGTAAGTTGCTTGCACTCACACTAGATAGAATGGGATTTTTTCCATAAGCATTTGAATACGAAATGAGAATGAGATAAAAGAAGAAGAAGCGGAAAAAAATTCCTTAGATTTTTAAATAAAAATGAATGTGACTCGGAAGAAATTAAATGATAAATAAAATCACAGCGGAATGAATGAAGCTGTGATGAAGATTGTGCTTTAAAAAATAATAGGAATATAAAAAAGAGTTTCCTTCCTTGTGTTCTTTAAAATTGTGATGATGCAAATGAAGAAATTGTTTTCGAGTAATTAAATTTCTCATCAGTTTCATGTCATATCTCAAAAACACATAAAAAATTAAAAATTCATGAACCTTCTAGAAATTTCAGAAGCATATTTCTATGAATTGGCTGTATGCCGATAGTAGAAATACTGAATTTGACATAAGCTCGAAAAAGTTTTTAAATCCAACATTCAACTATTTTTCAATGGCTCTCGGCAAGATTCATAACCTCTATCGATACATTCGATAGGTGGTTTTTAGTTATGAATATCAGCAGCATTCAATTTTCTACTAAATTCTAAATCCTGTGCAATGCTTTTTATATGAGATCAAAACTTTATCCAGTAAGACAACAACTCTGAAAAATTTGTCCAATAAACACATGAAGTGAAGGAATATAAAATTAAATTCCCACTCAAACCCACAACAGAAAAAGTTTTTCACTCTCTCGCTCAAATCCCAAGTCATGATAGAGGGAAAATATTTATGCAAGCAAAACTGAGAGTGCCATCAAAATCATGCAAAATTAATGAAAAGCAATGAAATTGATTAGCTTTGTTGATATCACATCACATTGTGAGCCAGTCAGTCAATGAATGGCAGGATGAAAAGAGAGAGAGTGAGAGAGGAGAGAAAATTCCCTGCGTATCAAGTGAGGAAATTTAATGCAAACAGTCAACAATGCATCATCATGTTGTCGACTGTATACAAATAACTATGTATAGGAGGGAAATTTCTCCATGTCTCGAAGGCAATGTAACAAGTCAGGCAGAAATATCTCCATATATGTGTGAGAGAAGATTAGGGTATTATACAACTTTTCTTCTTGTTGTTGACTCTTCTCTATTCATTTCCTTAATGAGTTTTCTTCATTTTAGCTCATTTGTGTAATAGATAAATAGGTAGTTGAATGGAAGATTGACCTTTGATTTTGTTTCTTTTTTTTTTTTAAATAGGAAATGGAAGAAAATGATAAGAAGAACGGCCATTCATCATCATCGTGCACAAATGAACTTTTACTCAATGAATCTTCCACCGATAATGAATTGATAATAAACACTAATGGACACGATACAGCAAGCATCAATGGAAAATTGAGTGCTGATTTATCACCAAATGATTTAATGCTGTCTTCTTCATCACGTAGCACATCACCATCAGATAAAGAAAACGGAATGGACTCACCACCAAGAGCTTGCATAATGACAACACTGAGTATTGTAAGAAAATTCGATTTTAATTAAAGTTTTTCACTAATCTCTTCTCTTTTTGACAGAATACTAACACAACAAATCCAAATCTGGCTAATGCTATCACCTTATCGCTTAGTAGTAATGGCACACCAATGTCAACACAATAAGAAAATCTTCTTAGGAATAGCTTTTTTGGTGAGTGATGCCATAGAGAAAAAAATAAATGACAGCAAAACAGTATTTTCCTAAGATTATCATCAACATGTTACGAAATAAACTCTTGGTAGACAGACAAGAAAATGGCAAGGAAAGTTTTTATGCCTTGTTACAAATTATTACCTAATAAATAAAATATTAATTACACATGTATAAAATTATTATCAAATAATTATCTAGATCATTAGATGTAAAACAGCATATATAAAGAATTTGAAAATAAAAACCAAGAATAATTTTGCAAAGAGAAATATCAAAAAAAAAATACCTAAATTAATTTTCATGTCAAATTTCAATGGGATTTTCACTCAAGACTTATATATTAGCATTGAATATCTAATTATGTAGATAGTTTTCTGTTTTAATCCCAATTGATGAATGAAATTTTAAACAAAAAACACAAACTGTATCCATTAACTAAAGTGAGCTTACAAAAACAATAGAGAAAATTATTAATGAACTAGATTAAAAAGTAAATTATTTGGGAAATGAAAATAAAAACTTATAGAATTGATAAATTACTCCTTGTATATAATTACAAAAATAGCCTGCATATCAATACACAAAAAGTTAAAATAAAGATTTTGTTAAATTTTGCAAATTTTCTGACCCAATTACAAAACTTTTCTCGTTTTTTACTTAAATGGAAAAGTTTCTGAAAAAAAAAAATTGATATGTTTTGTCAGGAAATTTGTATCATCACATTGCATGTTCAAATATGATAAACTTTAAAATCAATAAATAGAATTTTTATTTTCAATAAAAGAAATGTAAAAAAGGCAAATTAATGAAAAATGAAAGCAAAACAGAATTCTTCACAATAAGAAATGAAAATTTTAAGAGGACACTGAAAAGTTTATAAAGAAATATTTGATTTTATTTTTATTGATTTTTGCTGTTGTATAAATTTTTCAACTCATTAAATTTCCTCACTTTATTTAAATATGAATATGAAGCGAAGAAGTAAAACGAGTATTAAACAATCATCAAATTAATTTCATTGAAATATCTCCATGCTAAATAAACACATAAGCAAATATGCAAATATCTACAACACTTAATAAATGTATACACACCGTGAGATGACTGCGCCTAGAGAAAAATTCCTCGAAAAATAAAATTTACGATCTTAGCACATGGAAAATTTTGTGTGCGAATGAAGAAAAACATAATTGACCAAAAGAGAGGAGAATAGCGAAAATATATTATTTTTTATAGCGCTAATGTTTTCCGGTCGTGTTCTTTCAAGCTGCTGCATAAAAAGCGTATAAGAAGGAGCTCGTAGTTTAATTAATTTATAATAACGTCTTCAAAATGTTCCATCTCATTCATGCGGCGCAAATAATTAGCAATTAAATTAATATTCATTTATTAATCTGGCAAATATCAACGCTATTCACACTTAAACGACATGGAGCCATCAGCCAGCTCCTCTCAAAGTCATTTTCTTTTTGAAGTATTACTTAATTGCTTTCACACGTTCTACTTCCTCTCGCAATAACGCATAGTATCTTGATTATTTGCTAAATTCCTTCAACTTCCTTCTAATTTTCTATTACTTTTCTAAACATTATGGCTGTTGTATAAATTATGAAAAATAATTCCTCAAAGGAATGGCATCTATTAAGATATCTCTCAAAAATATCTCTACACTTTACATGTTAATTTGTTGAATTAAATAAGAAATTAGTTAGGTTAATTTTCTCTTTTATTTTGCTTAGAAAAATAAATTGTATGAATAGCTTTGATAGAACAGAACAGTCATACTTAAAAATATTCAATTGTATAAAATATTGCAAATAAATACTTTATTATAAAACGACATACAGAAAATGAGAAAAATAAAATGCATGAATTTACTTAAACACTTGTTTCATTTTATAAAGTCATCATCAACGCACTTGTCCATGAAATTGTCCTATTAAAAATCCATTAAAGCATAGAAATCATAATTTATAATTTCTTATATTGGCATAAATTGCCTCATAATAATAATTTCAAACAATTTTCTCCTTCCTTTCATCATAAATTGAGCAAATTTATGACGCCATAATGCACATTTAGCTGTGGCAGTGTGTTAAATTGACAAAAGACAGACTAAATATGTATTTCGCATATTATCGTCAATGTGATGACAAAAAGGCAAGCGAAAAAGGAAGGAAAAGACGCACACGAGCTAATGTAGGAGAAAGAACTTTACTCTAACATTTTCCAATAGATTTCACTTTTCAATTGACTTGCTTATTGAGTGAATAGTGACTGAATAGCAATGATTATATGTGTGTGTATACAATATCAGCATTAGCAGCATGAGAGATGGAGAAATATTAATTTTGTGTGCAATGAATAAGAGCGTTGACAGCGGCAACCTTCATTCTGTGTAATCGCATGCATTCCAACGCATACATAGCTTCGTCTGCCACACCAGACTAATATTGTCTGTCATTTTATTGATTTTCTACACATAGTCCATCGGCCAGCATTGAAAATGAATAAAATGGATAAAAAATGAATGATGTATTCACAGCAGCAGTAAATGAAAATTTTTTAAAGCGGAAAAATTGGCTTAAGACACCTTTGCCATGCATACATACATACATGAATGTGATGTAGCAACAGTG
>JACWBX010001826.1:5494-21389 GCA_014622435.1 Polypedilum pembai | reverse complement strand
AATAAGAGCGTTGACAGCGGCAACCTTCATTCTGTGTAATCGCATGCATTCCAACGCATACATAGCTTCGTCTGCCACACCAGACTAATATTGTCTGTCATTTTATTGATTTTCTTCACATCGTCCATCGGCCAGCAAAATGAATAAAATGGATAAAAAATGAATGAAATGCATCAGGTATGTGGTTTGTGTTTCTCTCTTGATGTATTCACAGCAGCAGCAGTAAATGAAAATTTTTTAAAGCGGAAAAATTGGCTTAAGACACCTTTGCCATGCATCCATACATACATGAATGTGATGTAGCAACAGTGCAATTTGTAGTAAGTAAGTGAGCTTTGTTAGCATTATATTGTGATGAAATTTCATCCTGATTTTTAAATTTTTACATATAGAAAAAATTTTATATAGAAATATATGAAGAATTAAAATTTTGTGGATTTATTGTTATTCTTGAAATGATTAAAAACTTGACGAAATTTTTAAAATTGTTTTGAATATGTCAACTTGAAACAAAGAAAAGTAAATTTCACATCCTAAAACAGCAAATATAGCAAACAATTTCATTTTGTTGACTTTCAATTGTAAAGGAGAATTTGAAAACAGACTCAACATAAAGTCGGAAGCGATTAAATGTTTTATGTATATAAATACATCTACATAGAAAAGTAGAGTAGAGTAGAGAGAAGAATTTTTTTGGTGTTTGCTGCTTTGTGGATTTTGTGGCGATATCTCTCATAGATTAATAAATCATGAGCAATGAAATTTATTTGCTGTTATGTGAAGATGAAAAGTGTTGGTGCATAGCTGAGAAAATAATGTAGTAGTTTGAGGAGTTGAGTGAGATACAGGAATTGCTTTGAATAATTAAAATTGTGAAATTAAAAATTAATTTATTCTTTTATCATTGCTTCTCTTGTCTTTTTGGTACAAAACTTTAAGGAATTTTTCTCTGATGAATTTAAGGAATGATGAAAATTTTGAGTCTTTTTGAGATATGCAATGAAAACAATTTTGTGTTATGAAAAATTCTGAAGCGACACTAATTTTTAAAACTACGTTATTGTGCCTTAAATATGAAATTCATCGACAACAATGTTGGCTAGTTGTTATCCAACAATAGAAGGTAACCTAAATTTAACTTTAATTAGCTTTCATATAAAATCATTGCAGATAATTGAGACCCAAAATTTTATCACATCTTGCATACAAAATTCATTGAATATTCTCACATAGTGACAGAGAAATGAAATGATTTTCCATGTGCAAAATAATTTTAATGGAATGTTTAATAATGGATGACATGAATATGTTTATATACAGAGACATAAGCATCATCTCAGATAGATATATAAGTTTTTGTTGTTGTTGACTTGGAAGTGGTTATTGCTGTTTATGGTCTTCATCATATGTTTGTAGAAAGGGAGAAAGGAGAGAAATTGTTTTGAATTATTAATTGCCAAAATAGCAATGGGACAATAATAATAATAATAGTATTCAGTTTGTGTCTGTATCTTGTGTACGTATGTGGTTGAACATTTTACAATTTATCACTCTTGATTAGTCGCCACAAAAATCAGTTTGACATTGAGATTTAAAGATATTTACAAGCTTTTAACATCAATTCGAATGATTTTTTCAACACAATAATTTTCGTCTTATTTTTATGGTTGAATAAGTATTCTAAAACAATCATTATAACATGACCGCAGGCATTCTATTTGTTTACCTTCGCATGTAAAAATAAAGATGAAGAGCATGATAGAGGGAAGAAACAAAAATCTCTACTCGTGTCAAAACCATAAACGAACATTTTATGTACAGCTAAAAGAGAGCGAAAGCAATGAAAAGAGGAAATAACGATTTGCGATAAGTGTGTGTTGTTGTGGCTCGGCCTACCTTCATCAAATAAGAGAGAGAAAGTGAGAGCAAAGGGGACGGAGCTTAATGGCTTCACTTCACATCTTTACATTAAGTATTAAGCGTTTAATCTTTCAACAGATTGTAATATAAAAAAAAGTTGAGAGTCTTCCACTCAACTGATGCCGCTTTGTCACAACAACTTCAACCCTTTTTATAGAATCGTTTTATGGTTAATTGTGTCGTTAAAATTAATTGCGTGAATGTATGAAAGTTATGGAAAAGAAAAGATTTATTGAAATTTGAAAGCGCATTTTCGAAAATTTTCTGAGAAAGATGGATAAAGATTATAAGTAACTTTTACTATTTTTCATAAGTAGAAAATTTCCTCATTTCTTCGCTCTAAATGATTCAATCACTTGACAATGTCTTCAATTTATAAACTTTTGTGATCTCATCATAGTAAGACAAAAAGAAGAAAACGACTGAAATGAATTGCTCGTAAAGTAAAGAATTCTCTTCACTAATGAATCAACATTCTTCATTTTTCTTCTTACTGAGTCACAATTTTCATTCTTTTTATTTTTTTCTAAGGTTTTAAATACATACAAGATTTATTTGCATAGCTCACGGCAGCTTCGTTAAATATTTTTATGATGTGCATCACACTGTCGAATAATAAGTTTTTTTTAATATTCTTTAAAGAGTAAAATTTTTTAACTAAACAATGAATTTTTTCAATTATTTATTTTAATTTACATAGATCGATTTCCTGCTGCGATTTCCTCAATCAATTCACCTTTGTATTAACAACTAATAAACACACGTGGCTCCTTTATTTTAAATTCTCCCAGTCTTTTGTAAAATATCTTTTAATTTCATTTACGGTTCATTTTACCTGAGGCAGAAGAGAGAAGATGGCAAAATGCCAAGATACAGATTTCTCACTTTTTAATATAAATTTTAAACTTCTAATCAACGATGAGTGAAATGAAAAATAAAACATTAGAATACAAATGCACGGGAAGTAATTTATGGGATATACTGCTGTTACTGAATATAAAACAAAATATTTTTTTATCAACAACTCTACAAAAAGCCAATTTTTTTCATTCAACTCTCGCATCATCTCATTCTAGTCAGAAGCTATTATGAATAAAAATGTTCTTTAATTGAAAAATGGACCCTCGAGATATCGCTTTGATATCGGTTTTGCGATAGTTTATATTTCACTATCCATTCATAATCTCCCTTATGCATTTTCATTTCCCTTTCTGCATCCAATTCTAAGGGAATGAAAAGTTTATCAAAGGAAAGTTTTTTTAATACGATTCTCTGCTTCAATGCCGACTATTATAATCATTGTGTCGAAGAAAAATATACTACTTTTAAATGCAAGGCAAAGAATTTTATTATAGAATTAAAACTTTTACTTTAAATTAAACAACCTATTTGTTTAAAAGAATTAAATTCCAAAAAAGTGTTAAAATTTTTTTTGTTGTGAAATTTGAAAATTTCCTCACATTGCATATTCTTCTTAATCATACATTTTTTCTTTCTTCCTTCACATATTTAAAAATCGCTTAAAGCATGTTGATGCAGTAATTTGTTATGAGAAAGAAGAATATTTCCTTCCTTTGATGATTTATGACATATAATTATGAATGACATTCCCATGAGTTTCAAGAGCATGGAAAAGAAAAAATTTGTGATCTGTGTGAAATGAAAAATTTCCGCGCCTTTGATTACAAAAGAGAGCAATTGAGAAAAAAGCGAAATTAGGCATTATCGTGTTGTGATGAGAACAGAATAAAAATGAGAAAATTTTCCTCTATGCGACAAACATGCATCTCATGTTCACCTTTTTTGATGTTTCCTGCTCTCTCTTTTATCTTTATTCAATTGAAAAAAAATCATTTCACGTCTTGTTAAGCGCGTAAAGAGTTTTTCGAGAGAAAAGCAAAATAAAAGTTCAAAAATATTGCGTTAACGGCAGCAACAAGCAAAGCACAAACCACTCAACTCATCTTACATGTGAAATGTTGTGGTATTTTTCATCACACCAAAACCGCTCATGTTGAGGTTTTACACAAAATTAATTTTTTTTCCTTTTTTGATGCCGAGATGTAATGACGTCTCTTTAGGCACTCTTACATGCGCATGTTGCTAAAATCAATATGCGTCAAATCATAAAAGCAGGAAAAGTTTCTCATCTCTTTATCACTGCAGTTGTAGTTGTAACTATGAATTTGCATTTTACATCGCTCACACTTTGACACTTACTATGTATGAAAAATCATGACATCATTGCTGCTGCAGTAGATTGAAAATTGCATAGGTATCGTGTTTTGATGCTAAAGTTTTTGAAACAAATATTCATTAATTATGCAATGAGGTAGAAAATAGTATGTTGAGGTTGAATTTAATGCAAATTTTATACTATCACCACCGCCTTCACTATTGTTGCTGCTTATTGCAAATTTATGGCTAGAGAGAGAAACAATTCAAAAATATGAAATAAACAGGCGACAACATTAGGTAGATATGAAGTGTTGCTGTTGATGATGATGATGATGAATGAAATGTATTGCATTTCATTGTTATATTGAATTAAAATCTTCTGAGAGAGTAAAATTAATTTTCAGAGATATTTAATTCGTGATAGAATAAATTTAAAGTATTTAGAAGTATTTTCTTAAAAACATCGAAGTCGATTAACATATTTTAATTTTTATTCTGCTGTCAACATTGATGAAATTGCAATTTAGACTTTTTAAATGTAAAAAAAACTTCTTTATGTTTTTCATCAAGTCAACAACTGTCATAGTTGATTACAGTCTGCTATTTCAACTGTTAGTTTTTCATCACTTTGTCATTTTAAAATGCAGAATAAAATTGTCATCGAGAAGCAATTGTTTTTAATATTTTTTTATCTCTCACATCTCATTGTCAAATTAAATTGGTCAGTGAATTTTTAATTTAACTTCAGCAAATAGACGACATAAACACGGCACTATGTAGGATAATGAATTGAAAATATTTTTACATTGTTGAACAACACACTCACTCGATTTATGTCAACTGAAATTTAATGCAGCGAATGAAAAAAAACGCAAGCAATGTCTAAAATTAATTAAACATAGACGCACGTGAAAGAATAAAATGAAATGAAAAATTTTGCTTCATCACAAAACATTTCTTCAATCTATCACTTTTAGCTCTTTACTTTTTCAAGCGCGAATAATCTCATAAAATAAGAGAAAAATATTTTTTGGCAGCACGACAAGTTGATATAAAAGATCGAAAAATTGTCCTTCTTTTTCGCATTTTCACGTGTTGCTGATGATAATGAATTTTATTTTGTAAAAATTTATTTTGATTTTGTTTTCAATTTCATTTTATTTTAATTTGAATCATGTTTGGTTTTATTTTTTAGCGCATTAATTATATTAAAAGTCATTGCAAATTAAAAATAAAATGCTTGAAACATCATCTCATGTTTCTGTGTAATTATGAGAAAAAAAATTAAAAATTCATAATCGAGATCTTATAATCAAGATTTATATCTTAATGTCTCCTTACACTACTTTTATGTCATACTGAAGGCGCATTAATTAAAAGTTAAGAAAATTGTCACTCACTCAGACAATAACCATTTTTTTTACTCTTCAATTTTCATCGCACGCTTCTCATTTTTCATAGGCATAAATTTTAATCTTTTTCACTGTTTTTTTTTGTTGTTTATGAAGTGCAGTGCCACATATATAATCACACGCCATCACAGCTTATTATGCGGTTTAAATTAATTATTTCATTTTTGAGAAAAACAAAAAAAAAACACATTGGCCTCATCAATCATTGCTGCCGAAAATATACAAAACGAGCTGTGAAAATGTAAGAAAGATTTTTATCTGCTAATTATTATTATTGTAATTTTTTCCTTTGACGACATTCGTTTGTGAAAAAGGGGAAAAAATGAAACTATAGACTTCCGGGACGTAAAAAAATCCTTTTTGACATTTGCTGCTAATACGTAGTAATAAAAATGAACGTAACGCGTATGTGAGTTTTAAATCATTTGTAAAATATGTGAAATGTGATTAAAAACTCTAACCGTGACTTATAAATTATTTTATTATGCCTATTATGAAAAATGTAATCATCTATGATTGTATGAGTGAAAGAAAATATTTCTTATTCATGCATGAATTAGTTCGCATTTTTATGGCAATATTACTTGCTTTTATATTAAGTGAGTTATTGTCATAAATCAACAATCCTTCTTCCTCGCTTTCTTATGTTTATTATAGAAAATAAAATTATTTTATTGCTATCTTGTTTAAATTATGAAAAATTAAAATCATTTTGTATTATGACTATAAACTTTGGAATTTAAACACACAGTTTATCAATTTCAAATACTTGAATTACCCATTCTTTTGAGCTGAATATTTACAAAATATGTAAATTTAGAATACAAACATGTCAAATTGAACTAAAAACTAGCAGCTGCAGCTCGTGATTAATTTTTTTTAGTAATTTTATTTGTTTTTTCGATTGAATTCTTAAAAATATCAAACAGACAGGTAGACAGCATTACAAAATAATTAACCATAAAGCAAAAGGGTCATGTAACCCAAAACACTTTATTACACATCAATGAACAATTTCTTATCTCAACTAATCCTCAACACCTCCTCAATGGCTCTCAAAAAGGGTCAAAAGTAATGACAAAACAATACCCACACACAAATTAAATTAAACACACTCAATTAAGTGGATTTAAAAATTATTGACATAAAATATCAAAAAAGTTTTTATTTTTATTTACTGAGGGATTAAAAATTTATTTTCAATATAAAATTTTCATGAATGTAGAGGAAAATGTGAATAATTTACTCTCGGAGATTTGAATTTTTTCTCTCTTGAAAAGTTGCTCAGTTGATTTTGTAGACTTTTCTATGAAAAATAAAAATTTTCTCTGTGCAGTTTAGTTTTATAATAATGTTTGAAAGGTAAGCATGTGAATATGAATTTTAGGATAAAATTTTCTCGTATTTTGACTTTGCATTATTTCTAGATAAAATAAAATTTTTTAATCGAAAAGAATTTTATCTTAAAATATTTTTGATACTTTTAAAAACTAATAATAAAATTAAATTTCTTCAATTTTTTTCTTTATAAAAGAAAAACTTGACAATCTTCATAAATTGAAATATTTTACAATTTTTTATAACATTCATTGTATATAATTGGCTCTAGTCATAACAATCGATACTTGAATGTCATGCTGCTTCTTACCTTCAATTGAAAGAATGGTTATGAATAAATCTATTCAATTTTTATAAATAATGAATATTCAATAAAGAAATATAATAAGAAAGGTAAGAATGTTCTCTCAATAATAAGATTAATGTAAGAGAGCTATGCATGACACTTGAGTAAAAATATAAGTGATAAGTGTGTCAAGATTAAGTAAAATTTCTTTTCCTTCTTGAATTAAATTCCTTCAGACATCCGGCACATGAAAAAAATGAGAATATTTTCACTAAGTCAGTAAGTAAATCTTATAATTATAATTTATTTATTTTTCAGGTTTGCCAACCTCACTCTTCTTTATTTCTCTTATTATGATGCTTACCAAACAGAATAACGCAGTCGAATAACCTTTTGTGTGTAGACACACACACTCGTAATTATGATTTATTACATATTTTACAGACTGATTTATATATATTGTGGCTTTCTCGCTGCTAGAACTCTCTAAGTACTGAGCATTAAAAATGTTACGGCATTACTCATTTAGCATACTTTTTGAGGCGAAAAAAACATATTTTTCTCTCTCGTGTGTTTGTGGCTGTGGTATTTTAAATAATAACTCGATAATTAATTAATAAGATAATTAAACAATCACGAGCGTTGAAAAGCGCAGATTTTTAAAAGTTAATAAATGACTGGAGTGAGTGAGTTTTGATTCTTTTACCACACAAGAGCATTTTCACATTTAAATGTCAAAGAGAGTGTACGTTTTCATGGCTCATTTGAATTAGATTAAAATTTTTATAATGAGATTTCATATTTTCCGCGATCATGATGATTTTTAATTAATTGAACGCTCTGTTGAGTTGACTTGATATTGTAGGTTTTACATATATGAAGCAATTTTCACATTGCTTGCAAAGTTAGAAAATTACAGCAATTTAAAGAAAAGCAAACAAAGTTCTTTGACGCATATATGCATGACGTTTTACACCTTCATATTCCTTTCATATTTCCTTTCAATCTTCTCTTATTCTCCTTTCATGTCGAATAGATTAAAGTAAATTGTATTCACACCAGAACGTTAAATATTCATGATTATCGACTTTCTCTCTTGCTCTCTATCGCTACTTCTTCTCCTTTCACCTTGTGTTCACATATTTATGGGTTTTTGCTTTATGCCCAAGTATTCTTTTATCAAAGCAAAATCATGCAATGTAATGCAAGCAAAAGAAAGGAAACTTTTAACCTCTACAACCATGTATATTCAAATGCATTTCAGTATGTAGTGGCAACAAAAAAGAGAAAACGTTTAGAAGATTAAAGTAAGTAAGATGAAAAATAAGAGCATACAAATTGTTTTTTTTTTGGGTGCATGCATATATTTTCTCACTCAGTGCTTACAGGATTTTTTATGCAAGATTTTTCCTTTCTTCTTTAAAGACTGTAAATTGAAATTTATCTGAAGAAATTTCAATTTTATTATTCATTCACATTTGTTTAAAGAATGATGATAAAAAAATTTGTGTCATTTTTTTATTTCCCAAAGCAAATATTTCAAAAATTGTGTCAATATAATCACTCTAAATTTGTTGTTGTGTGAAATAAAGTTTGTAAATGATTATCATAAAGCATATTGAAAATTTAATGGCACCCAATAGAAAAAAATTGTGTGTTTGCACAAGCATTAGACGACAGCGTAAAAAATCAATGAAGTCTTTGTGCGATTGTCTCATAAATCATCGTTAATTTTGCATGATGAGTAATGATCGAAATTGACAGCATATTAGAATAATGTCGCTTATCTGCATTCAATATTTTTGCTCTGCGTGGTGTTTATTAAACGTCAAATCAACAAGCAACAGGAAGAATTTTTATTTCTTTAAGTTATATCGAAAATTAATTTCAAAAATCGATTTTTTTTCTCTTTATTTCATTGATTTGAGTGCAAAAGCAGTAAAAGCACTGCTTTGTGCCATTGTGGCTAAGAGAATTAAATTCTTGATGGTTGCCGTACTTTAATCTAACATCAAACCATCACCAAAAAGAAGCATATAGCCACAAGCATCATCAACAGCAGCAAGCAAAAGAGAGAGAAAGAGAGTGAGAATGTGAAAAAACAATTATGTTTTTAAATATTTTCAGCACGTTCAAAGTCGTGCAGTATTTTCATACATTTTTCTCCCCATTTTCTCTCATCCATGTGCACACGCTCTAAAGGTAAGATGATGATGAAAAAATCCTTCTCACGAGGGACACATGAAGACTGTAGGAGGAAAAACACCAAGCATGAGATGGAAAAGCGTTGTAGAAATTGAGGAAATTGTTGATTGTAATCCCAGACATAAATTATATTGGCCGATGAAATAAAGAACAGAGCTATGCTCTTGATTCGTACTACTTAAGAATTCAGTGCTTGTCGCAAACTTTAAAATCACATCACGAGCTGTGATTGAAAATTATAGATCCATTGCAATAAATTTCCAATTATCCTTACATGCATTCACAGCAAGAGAGAGGAAAAACTTTTTTTGGCTGGCACTAAATTTTCTATTGAAAATGCGTGAATCCAATTATCTGGAATATTTTTAGTAGAAAATATAACTTTTTTGCAATTGATTATATTTTGCAAAAAAGACACTTTAACTCAATTTACCACATATAATTTATTCATAACCAAATGAGTGAGTGATGATGAGAAAACTTTTCAATCAATCTTTTATTTTTAAACAACATCAGAAGTGCGAGAAAAAGTTTATGTACAACTTGAAAGAGATAAAGAGTCTGTCATGATGAAGTTTTCTGTGATTTTTATACACTCAAGCAAATAACAATTTGTCTTCGGCGCTTTTCATTCAACGGCTGCGATATTTTTGCATGTCTGATGAAGATGAGAAGTTTTCTTTCCACTGATAAATTTTTTCATATATAAAGTGAAAACTTTCAAAATATAAATACAAAATTTAATTTTTAAAATAATTTAATTAATTAAATCCAATGGGGAGACGGACAAACCGTTATTGATATTTAATTTGAATTGAGTACAAAAATTGCGCAAACATTTTATTTGTTGAGTATTATAATTGCAGGTTTTCTTAAACTCATACTAAGCTTGAGCTGTATCTGCATTTTTCACACAGACGCAATGCTTTTCCATCTAAATGTAATTTTTTAAAAAATAAATACCGGCTAAAAATTCTGTCCATCCTTCCTGCATCAAATCATGAATGATTTTCAACGAAATGAAATATTTTATTACTAAATTTTTAAATTTAAAATAAATTTTTAAAAAATCACATCCAATCAAGTCATAAATCATTTTAAATTAAATTTTTCCAAATATCGAAAAGTGTAGAAAGTATACAATTCTCACTCAATAGCTTGTGACAGAGAGTTCAAAAGTCCTAAGAGCATTCCAATGTTTTCCTTTTATTTATTTGTACAGATATATTTATAGGAAGAGAAAAACTTTGACTTGAATTTCAATAATAAAAAAGTTGCGTAGTAAGAGAAAATTCCCAAAACTCAAATTTATGAGAATTGAAAAAGAAAGTTTTTCTTTCATTCCGGAAGAAGGAAAAAAGCAAAGTCAAATATTTTATGACAGGCAAATTGGCACCTTCCTCAATGTGTATTTATAATAAAATTTCATAAAATATTGCTTCTCCATCTACAAAGTTTTCTTTTTTTTTTTGTTAATAAAGTGCGAATCGACATAAAAAATCTTCTTCAACAAAGCTTTTATCAAGCAAAAAAGAAAATCATTTACTTCTGCAGTGAATTCTGCAAGCATCACTAGTAGCAACTTTATTTTAACAATTATGTCACGTTTCGATTATCACGTTCCACTTTATGTATATTTATATCCATTTCTTTTCCATTCTAGAATTGAGTGTATAACTAAAGGAATGTATTTATCATAGAGAGAGAAAGAGGAAGAAGAACTCATGACAACAAATCCGTTTCATGTCATATACTCTGAAATGGATTTATTGAATTAAGTGCCGTTTGCTATATTTCACGATTAAAGATGGAGTGACATGAAAA
This sequence comes from Polypedilum pembai, assembly GCA_014622435.1. Lineage (NCBI taxonomy): Eukaryota > Metazoa > Arthropoda > Insecta > Diptera > Chironomidae > Polypedilum > Polypedilum pembai. The sequence goes on along the minus strand of JACWBX010001826.1, from coordinate 10,226 downwards.
TGGAAAATGATAACCATGTGTGTATGAAGTCTTTTTTCTACTTATCAGATTTTTATGAATATATAAAAACTTAAATACAGTGTCCGAAATTGTTTTGAAATTTAATTGCAACTAACTAAAATTTAACTAAATACAGTCAATTAAAAAATAAAGCATTAGCCAAATAATTTTAACTTAAAATTTTTAGGTTTAGGATTTTTAGCGCATTTTTGGTAACAACAATGCAGCTTATACATTCACTTTGGCTGGCTGGCTGGCTGGCTGGGTGAGGTGCGAGATCTCGAAAAATATAATAGCTAAAGACTCGCGGTTTTTTGTTTTTGTTTATGCTATCGAGTTATTGGCTTATCACTTTATTAGAAAGCTGTCACTGATTCCATTACTCGAGAAATTGCGAAACAAAATTTCCATATTGAAAATTTGTAAACAAAAATTTTTTTGCGTCAACAAAAATTTTTGCGGCTACGCGTTTTTTCGCGCCAATTTCAAATTTAACTGAACCGTTATTTTTACGCGAAAAGAATATGCTTTTATAGAATGAATTTAAAAATCTAAATCAATTTAAATCATTGTGACACTTAAATAATACGATTTTCATGCATCAAATTTTCATATTTTCAATGTTGATTCCAGAGCCCGAAGTCGATGTATGTTTAAGTCGATGAGTAAGTAAAAGTCGACTAAATTTACTCGACTTAAGAAATTTTGTTTACTCGAGTAAATTTTTTTACAATTTATTCGACGATTTTTACTCGAGTAAAATAAGTCGAAATTAAGTCGACGCATTTTACTCGAGTAAATTAAGTCGAATCTTACTCAAAATTTTTTACTCGACTAAATTTACTCACGACTTACTCATGAATTTTTACTCGATTAAATTTACTCAAAGTTTACTTATTAAATTTTACTCGACTTATATTATTTGTTTTGTGTTTAATATTTTTTATTCGAGTAATTTTACTCATTATTTACTTGAGAAATTTTTACTCGACTTAATTAGGGTAAAGACACAAAACCTGGACTTGTTTATTTTGAATAAAATTTTGCTCCAAGTCACTGCCATCATGTTATAAATCGCTTAACCGATTATTGCGTAACAATAGATCAAAGTTATTTTCTAGACTAGTCAAACTTATCACAGCGCTATTTTATCAAAAATCGTTTTTTATATATTGCTGGTAGAGCACTAAGACCCATCGTCTTCTCTTAAATAAAAAAGCTGGCTCTTATAATTGAGGAAAGAAGATAATCCAGAAAATAACTTTGATATATTGTTACGCAATAATCGGTTAAGCGATTTATAACATTTTGACAGTGACTTGGAGCAAAATTTTATTCAAAATAAACAAGTCCAGGTTTTGTGTCTTTACCCTAATTAAATCGAGTAAAAATTTCTCAAGTAAATAATGAGTAAAATTACTCGAATAAAAAATATTAAACACAAAACAAATAAAATAAGTCGAGTAAAATTTAATAAGTAAACTTTGAGTAAATTTAATCGAGTAAAAATTCATGAGTAAGTCGTGAGTAAATTTAGTCGAGTAAAAAATTTTGAGTAAAATTCGACTTAATTTATTCGAGTAATTTTACTCATTATTTACTTGAGAAATTTTTACTCGACTTAATTAGGGTAAAGACACAAAACCTGGACTTGTTTATTTTGAATAAAATTTTGCTCCAAGTCACTGCCATCATGTTATAAATCGCTTAACCGATTATTGCGTAACAATAGATCAAAGTTATTTTCTAGACTAGTCAAACTTATCACAGCGCTATTTTGTCAAAAATCGTTTTTTATATATTGCTGGTAGAGCACTAAGACCCATCGTCTTCTCTTAAATAAAAAAGCTGGCTCTTATAATTGAGGAAAGAAGATAGTTTAGTTTAGAATAAAATTTAAACTGACATTTTCGAATAACAATGTCACATCTATCGACTGTATGTAATGTAGATGAAAATGAACGAGTTTCTTTTTACAATAATGTGCATATTCACTCTCACTCTTTTGTTTAACAAAATGCTGCAATTCATTAAGGACTGTAAAGCAAGATGAAAATTTCTCACATAAATTCACAAACAAATAAAGTTTGAAGCCAGCAATGAGAGAAAAAGAGTGAATCTATGTTTATATGTATAGACACAATTGTGTGAAGAAAAAAATAGCTTAAATGAATAACTGAGAGAAAAAAGAATAATTTTTATTTGCATTTTGCTTTATGTGGGTAACTGAAGGCAAGGATTTTGTGAGCAAATAAAATAAAACAATACAGCATCATAATAAATCTCTCTTGGTTCCGCTGTTTGCTTTTGGAATGTATAAATCCTTTTCTTCATTTTGAATTATGTACACTTTATTTAGCTCTTAACCAAATCCTATTTCTCCATAGATAAAATTATTCTTTTGCTATCTGAGCAGTGAATTTTGTAGACTTGCTTGTTTGGACAGTCACTCTCGTTCGCTTCTCTCACCCAATTCTCTATGCGAATGTGCAAACAGAAATAATAAATCCTGGACACAGTGAGAATTGTGTTTTTCATATGATTCATCTAAAACGAGACAAAACGAGAGGGCAAAAGAAATATAATTTATATAGAATGAAGAGAGAATATAGGACATAACAATGAACAACGACCCTGAAATTAATCTTTTTGCGTTCCTTTTCGCACTTTGCGCTTTATCTTTTCTTCCCCTTTTTCTGCCATTCCATCATTCTCAATGCCTTTTAATGCCACCATCTTAAAACTTTTCTCTTACTCTCACTCGCTTTCTCGTTAAGCTTTCGTTCTGTTGTGTCTCTCACTCTCTCTTTCTATAACATAATTTTATGTAAATTGCGGTTTTAAAGCTCTAGAAAAGTCAGCTCCAAAAGCTCTTTCACAAACATCATTAAATTTTATTTTCTCTTTTTTTCGACATAAAAAGTAGAAATGTTTCCTTTCTCTCTCACTCACTCGTTTTTCGAAAAACAAATGAAAGGGATTTTTGTCTACAATGTGACAGCTGCTTATCACTGAACCCAAAAGCCAACCAACTGAACCACAGAAGTTTAACGTCAAGCCTCTTTTTCATCAATTTTACTTCCTCCTATTTTACTATCTCATCCTTTGTGTTCTCTATCAGTTAAACAGTTACAAAACAACTTCAAAAGTGCTCTAGGAAGGAAAAGTTGCCTCATTCACTCATCCTCTATCTCTTATATTTGTTTCTACTGATGAAAACCACAGTTAAGTGGCTTCTCTTGCTTGTTTTCCATCATCAACTTTTTAATTGAAAAGAGAGACTTTTACAACTTTATGACAAATCATATCCACATCTGCACACGCATACACACAGAGATTTTTCTACTACCAATGGCATAGAAGGCGAAAAAATTATTATTTTATCGTCATAAAGAGCAAATCGTAAAATTCGCAGATTATAAAAAGCAAGAAGGGAAAATTTTATTTTAAGCGGCATTTGCTTCTTCTATGGTTTTTGATGTCTGTACAGCAGAAGATTTTCACTCAATTTATTCATGATTTCGTTACAGTTACCTCGGTAATATAACAAAATTATTTATTTTTCTATGGCGTGAGTAACAGCAAGTGGATAATGCAGAAATCAAAAATTATACAAATCCTCGTCTTTTTATCAAAAAGAAAACTCATAAATGTATGTGCGGATGTGCTTATGAGTTCTCGAAAAACCCCAGAAATTTTTACACTCTACATGCTGTAAATACAGAATAATGATTAAAGAGTTCAGCTGCTAAGCTGCTGCTTAGAGTGAGTGAAGGAAAACTCAATTTGGACCCTTTCAATCCTCTATTTCATTACCTTTAATTCTCCCTCTATGGATGTGTAGAATGGAATTAAGGACAGAGAAAATTTTATGGTTTAACATTTAAACTCTTTACATCTCGCATGAGAGTGTGTGTTATGATGAGATTGTCGACTCAAAAGATTCATAATTCAAGACATCATGCGTGTAAGTGTGTCCACAAAGGCAACAAAAGTTAAAAGCAAAGTGTCAAAGCAATAAAACTCTGTAAAAGAAACATCAAGCTTCAATACGATAAGTTTTAAGCAGAGTAAGACAGAGCATTAAATTCATCATCCCCTTCTTTTGCTTGTTACATGGAAGATTTGAATGTGAAAAAGTTCATAGAACTATAAAAAGTAAATTTCATAACCCCAAAAAAGGACAAGTCTTCTTAAAATCTCATCCATTTTAACTCCATCAAGACGAAGGAAAAAAATCATCAGAATATATATGAAAAAATTTACCTTTGTGTATTCATTCATGAATATGACTAAAGATATGAAAATTCTTCAAATTCTCTAGACTTTCATAAATCTGTGTGTGTTATATGAAAATGATTTGTATGAGATCTTTTAACTCACAAGAATGAAATTCATTTTCTAATGAATGAGCGAATAATTTTTTCGCTCTTTAATTTTAACATTCAAAACTTTTCAAAGCTTTCAAAAGCTCATTTTGTCCAAAAAAAATTTATTTAAATTCATTTTAAATTTAAAAGCTTTATGAAGACAAACAATTTTGACGAAAGATTTTAAAATTTTCAAAAAGTCTCGTTAATTTTAAAAAATTTTCCCCAAAAAACATTTTCCATAAAAACCTTTTTGTAGTTCGGCTATTTTACAAGATTTCACAGCTGGATTGTCATTACTTTTATTATTTAAACTTTTTTCATAAATAAGAGCTTACATTTATCAAGTTTTGTTATTTTCG
>JACWBX010001825.1:0-83688 GCA_014622435.1 Polypedilum pembai | reverse complement strand
TACTTTAATACTTTTCATAGTTCGCACATGGTCTTAATAGCATATGCGAATTTTGAAAAGAGATTTTTTAAGTATTTTTATGTATTTTGTACTGTACTAAACACTTTTGAAAATACCCACATGCAATTAAGACCATGTGCGAACTCCAAAAAGTGTTTGATATAGTATAAAATACTTTAATACTTTTCATAGTTCGCACATGGTCTTAATAGCATATGCGAATTTTGAAAAGAGATTTTTTAAGTATTTTTATGTATTTTGTACTGTACTAAACACTTTTGAAAATACCCACATGCAATTAAGACCATGTGCGAACTCCAAAAAGTGTTTGATATAGTATAAAATACTTTAATACTTTTCATAGTTCGCACATGGTGTTAATTGCTTGTGCGAACTTTTAAAAGTGTTTAATATAGTACAAAATACGTAAAAATACTTAAAAAAACACTTTTTAAAGTTCACTATGATTAAACGATTAAATTCAAAATTTTGAATAAAGTAAACAAAAATGTAAATTTTAAAATGACCATAACTTTTGATACGAACGAGAGCGCTACAAAATCCTTTCATATTCGTAATCAGCGACGCAAGGTTACCTAAAAAACATGTTTTTAAAGTGAAATTTCACTGAGCCAGGAAGCTCTAATTTTACCACAAATTTTCTTATTATTTAGTTACACTCGAATTTAGTAAGATTAATGAAAAATATATAACTTTTTTAAAGCCATAATTCTTTCTTCTTTTGTCTATCATGCAACATTTTTCCATCAAAATTCAAACGAACTTAATTTTGTGAATTCAACCGTTATTCAAATAGAAAATATCTCATCGAAAGATACAGATAGAGAGTTATGAGAGACATATTTGCATGATAAAATGTCAATAAATTGCTTACAGACAAATTCACATGAAGCAGAGTTTGTACGACAGTATGAAACAATTAAGTCTACTGCCATGTGGATAAAAGTTTGTATTCTCTGTTGAACATGACATAGCAACAAGTCTATTTCATCATCTACATGCAAACTAACGCACAGGTAGAATAATTTGTTTTTACTTAGCCACATATGAGTGAACATTCAACATTCTATCATTTGTGTGGGTAGAAGCTTTTACTGTTACTGTAGCCTCTTCTTCTTTATGTGAATAAACATGTTTAGCAATTAAATATAATGATTTGTACTGTTTGTTTCTCATCTCTATCTATTTTATGTTTTTATGATGTCAATAAATTTTTCACAGTAGGCTAATTTTTTGTACCTTTTCTATTTCGTTCTATTTAAAAATAAAATATTTCAATGGTCATTTTAAATTCATCTCACGAGGCGGCTATTAACAATCTTCAAAATGAAAATTCTTTCACAACAATGACCTCACATCACTTGTCTATGAGCTTGGAAATTGAAAAAGAGCTTTTTTTTTTGTAAATTTTATTAATCAAAAATTGATCGAATGTCGATTTGAATTCGAGCGTGTTAAACAAATGAATGAATTTAATCAACTAGAAATGTGAAAAACAGCAGTAGCAGCAGCAAGCGAAGAACATAAATAAGAAAAACGAAGCACATCAAGTAGGATCAGAAAAGAATCGAAGAAAAATCAATTTTCACTCTTGATTCGTGAACGTGATAGATTGCAAAGAATTATAATCGATTTTCTAAGAGAGCTATTGAACTTTATTTGATACTTTTTGATATAAATGGTATGATGGTAAGTCAATTGCATCTTTTTAGCTCGTATTATACCTGAATGTTGTGAGTTTTTCACAAGATATCAACTATTAATAAAATTTAAGGAATTTTAGAAAAATTCTGTAATAACTCTGAAATATTACTTTTTACTAATTGCTATGCGGTAAAGGTATAACACTTGTTTTCAATTCGGCAGCTAGTATAAAACTGATGGGAAATTCTGTAATTCAAAAACTTATCAGATCTTCAATTGAATTCTAAATTCTCTTTTATTACTGATTCTAATCAAATGAAACTGCCAAGATTGATCAGTAATCAACAATTTTACTATTATTTGATATTTATTTGTTCCTACAAGTCTTCTATTTCGCTTTTATTTCAATTCTACAAGCATTACAAATCTTACAAAAATGACATTTTCGAAAATTTTCTATTTAGAAACTCAAATTTCAGTCTAACTTCTTGATTAATCTTTATAAAACTGCTCAAGATCAATAGAACATCATTCCATAGATGTTATATGCTAATATTATCTATGATTTAGTGTACAGAAAAAGAAAAATTTCATTTTGATCAAAAATTCAATCGTTTCAAAATTCTTTCTTAGAAAAATTTTGTTCAAATTTTTTCTAAAATTTCAACATTTTGGCTCTTCAAATGTATTCAAAACAATTCTTTAGTTTTGTATTAATGTAATTTAAGTGGTATAAAGACTGGGAAACTTGTTTAAAATCAATTTTGTGAAATTTTGTTTATAAAATATTTGTTTACAAACAATGATGAAAATGACGTCAAAAATGTTTCCCCTTGGAGGCTTACAACTTTATAATAATTCAAATAACTAAATTTCCGTTACAAAATTCTTTATTACTACAAAGTCAATTTGAAAGAATCTAAAGATGTAGCTTGTTGAATCAAATTATATTCACTCACAGCTCATTTATTATCAATTTTTCCACCTTTGTTTATGATTGTGAAGAGTTCAAGCAACTATATAAAAAATATTGCCAACAGCTTGCCATGACATGATACAAAAGCAAATAAGAATGACCTTATACGTTTAAACAGAGATTAGATGAAATTTCTTTCTGTATGATGAATGTTGAAACAATTCTCGAGGGAATTGAGCAATATGAAAGTGTAACAATGTAAAATGTTGTAAATTCAAGGGGGAAGAACTCTATCAAAAAATCTAACAAATTAACAAAATTTTTTGTTAGATTTTTTGTTAGTTTCATACAAAATTTTTGAGTTTCAATGGTTACTTTGTTTTCGCTATCAAGAGTTCTAACCCCTTGTGTAAATTTATGGATATTGAAGCATTTGGCAAGAGATTTTATGATATGAATGATGAATGGAAACATCCGAGAGAATTTGACAAGCTGCAAAAGCTTTTTTCAACTCTATCACACATGAACAGATACAAATTTTAAATCATTTCATGAATTAAATTGAAGAATGTGTTGAAAATTCTTTAAAAGGTGAGAAAATAAATGAAAATTTTAATTTCCTTCTGTTTTTTAACAGATCTTGAAATTTTTTTTTAATATTTAAAAATTTATGAACTGAAAGATCTCAAATAATGAGAAGAACATTGAATTGCTTGCTGATCAAAGTACTGGTCATAAAAATTTATTGAACGTAAAAGATATCAGTGTCTAAGTGAAGCAACAAAAACATACAAAAAATTCCAAATGAGATTGAACAGCTTGAAAGTGACACAGTCAATTTTCGAGCAGGAAAAGAAAATTTTTATGTTCATCTATTCACGGCAAGTGCCATGTTACAACATCTACAAAACAAATTGACAAAAGTTTATGGTGAAAATTTTTATCGACAATACTTTCAACTTTTTGATGTCTTTTTTCTTTACAAATATCCATCGCTCTTAAAGCTCTCGAAATTCTTATCGATAAAACATAAAAAAGTTCTTGAAACACTCATTCTGCTACTGTGAAGCCAATGGACTTGTTAAAAAGACAGCAGCTGAGCAACGATACCACAGTAGGCTTAAAAATAAGAAAATTTTCTTCAATTAATCACGACAAGAGATCAAATGTAATCATGAAAAGTTTCAAAGCAATTTATGATAAAAAAAATTTAAAAACTATGGCATAATAAGCCTGCTCTTAAGCATTCTATTTGTTAACCAAATTCAGTGAATTTTTTTGGCTGGGGTCGTGAAAACTAGTAGATTAAGACCACATTTAAAGTTTTTTATGAAAATTTGTTTTTGACATAAATTTTGAGCAAATTTTTCATAAAAAATTGTTGTTAGCAGCAACAGCGAGAGAATAAAATTAAATTTAAAAAAAAAAAAGCATTTTAGATGACAATGAAATTCATGTTTACAATGCATCCAACGAGCGAGTCGAATACCATGTTGATGAGAGTAAATTCAATTCATATCGAAGCAACACAAAAGCTTCTGTTTTTCATCCCTTCTACATGCTAGACAAAAGCTGTAAAATTTTTACACGATAAAAAGCATTTTTCATACTCTACTGATCTTTATGCGAAAGAGTTTTAACATTGACAGACGATAATAGCAGAATAATTTACAACATTGATACTGAACTTGTAAAAATTTCATATCCATACGGAATGCTAATAAAAATCAACAATTGCAATTCGATTGAGGTGAATGAACGTGAAATTAGAAGAATTTATTTCTCAAATGATTTTGCTATAAAACACAAATAAACTAAAATTGCATTTGAACAGCAATAGCGTGAATATAATCAAAAATTCACAGCGTTCTATCAATTTGCCATCACAGCAGCAGATGTCTGTAAAAAATTTATCAACTTTAGTTTTTAAAGTTTTCACATGGTGCTCGCATGTGGTCGTCAATTTATCATTTTAGATGAGTCAATTGTTCGCGAGTGATGTGACGAAGGGACAAAAATTTTATATACAAAACGTGAGAATGGTTTGAGCCTGTTGAGAGCAGCTGCTTATACAAAATGTCAATTTTTTGATGAATTATTATTACTAAAACTTACAACAATAAAATTTTGGTCCAGAGTTGTTACCAAACACATTTGTCTGATACAAATGTTTTTTAATTTAAGATTTAAACACAAAATAAGAATTAGTAAATAACGGTCAAATTAATTTCAAATTGAAAAAGATCTTAGTAGACGAAATAAAATTTCAATATGAAAATTTTAAATAGCAATTTCTCAATCAATGCAATCAATGACAGCTTTCTAAATATGTTTCGTCACAATAATTCGATAGCACAAATCAAAAGCAAAAAACCGTAACTCTTTAGCTATTATAGTTTTTGAAATTTCAAAGGTCAGCTGAACAACGTGAAAAACCGGCTAAAAATGTAAACAAAAGAAATTTGACAATTCTTTTCCCATCAAAATCTTTTTAATGACATTTTTATTTCACTTCAATAATTAAACATTACGCTGTCTTCTAACGATTACAACATTTAGTTTAATTGGATCAGACTGCATTGATTAAAATTGATAAATTTCGTTTGCTTACATTTTTAGCTCGTTATTCAGTTAGCTGAGATCTTGAAAACTATAATAGCTAGAGACTTACGGTTTCTTCTAAATAAATTGTACTATCGTGTAGATGTGCACAAACTACTTTATATTGTGTTAGAATGCGGACTACATTGATATTTTACGGAAAATAATTTCCATTGAAAAATATTTTGAGTGTAAACAAAAATTTCAAAGCGCGATTTCAAATTTATATTTGACCGTTATTTTAGAATAATTTCTTTAAAGAAATTTAATTGCTTTTAACACTGAAAACAATGAAGAATTCTGCTTTCTTTATTAGTTTGGAATATAATTTAGAAAAAAACTTATACTAAAAGGTTATTACTTGTAATTCATGAAGCTTTGATTAAAATATTTTTCACCAAATTTGCCTGATTTTGAGTTGAGAATTCTTACTCGATTTAATATATTTTAATTCATTACGATCATAGTTATCATTGAAAAATCTAGAAAAATTAAAAATTTGTATGGGAAACATCAAAAAATCAAACTTTTTTGATGAAGTTCGCACCCCTTTGTAGTAAACATAGTCTATTTTAACAACTCTGTTTTAGTCAACAACGAAATAAATCGAAAATTTCCAATTTTCTGTGTAGGAGTAAATTTGACATTGACAATGTACTCAATTGTGTATCGAGTAATTATTTTCTGAATATCAATCAAACGTGTCAATTTGAGCAAAAAAAATGTGAATTTTTCCACTTCGATGTCAATGAAATTGAGGCGAAATTGCCTAATGATATTTTTATATACAAACAATATAATTGGAAATTGCGAAATTAAAGATATTAATGATATTTCTCTGGAAAATGACCAAAGTTTTCTTCTCATGAAAAGTGTAAAGAAGATTTTTTACCTACTGAGAAGGACTGGAATACTAAAAAGGAATTTTTTGACAAAAATAACAAAGTTTTCATCAACCTAGCACGAAATGAGGAAGGAAGAGTGAAAGAAGAACGGAAAATTCTTTTTTCTGTGAGTAACTTCGAGAAAAATATTTTAAAGATCAAAGTGAATGGATGACAAAGAATTTACGAGAATGAAACATGTCTCGACATTGTAGAAAAATGTCAATGGAGTAAAAGCATTAAGAGCGAATTTTTTGGTGAAAGATGGATTGTTCTTAATCGTGATATGTCAGGTAAATAAACTTTTAAGAAAGAAGAATATGAAATGCTTTTAAAACATGTTGATTGATAGTATAATCGTAATTTAGTCCATGAATCGACATTTCATGCTTTTGTATGATAATTTTAGTTGAATTTCTTTGAAAAGTTAGAAAATTAGTTTCACTTTCGAAATTTTGACCGTTAAAATTTAAATTTCAAATGTTAATTTCGAAAAAAAATTTTAATTTTCGAAATTCGTTTTCGCAAATTAACAATAATTAACAAAATGATGAAATTTAAGTTTTTTGTTAACAAACTTTTCAAGTTTGAATAATTTCAAAAAATCGTAGTAAAGAATTTAAAAATTCTTTAACTGTCGATTGAGACTACCAAGATGAAATGCATTTAAGACTAAACAAAAGACATGTTGATTGATAGTCGGATCGTTATTTAGTAATATTTACCGTCTTTTAATTTTTTTACACCTAGTAGAACTTCTTAAAAGCTTTTTCCTGAGCTTCTCTCATTAAAATTTTTGTTCAATAATTGAAGGTCAAAAAGTAAACCCAAAAAATCATAGTGTGAAAGTAAAATTGATGGAGACAAAAGACACGTTGATTTTTTGTCAAAATGATGATATTATTTACAGAATGTCCATTGATAATAAAAATTTTGATAAAATTGATTTTTTTCAACAAATATCAATGAAAGTAAAATGTTGAAAATGCCAATTGACGACGATGTTATTATGTCAATCGACCGAAAGCAATTGTTCATGTTTAAAAAGTAGAAACTGTAGTCAATTGAAGAGATGAAAAGGAAAAAAAACGTTGCTCGAAGAAATTGAATTCACTTGAATTGAAGCATGCTGAGATTGAAAAGCCACGGCCAGTAATCTCGCCATAGGAAACTTTAGACAATTCATCAATTTCAACCAATATTGCAGAGTGTAGGCGTGATATGATTAGATTTTATAGTTATCTACTCGATGCTTGGATTCAGAATCAATCAGTGTCAATTGAACATGAATTTTTTTCCTTCTTCTGATTAATTAAATTATTGTTTATTTTATCAGTGCATAATTAAGATCAGATTCAAGTCGTAATTGAGACAATACAAAGAGTAAAAACTCATTTCTAGTGGAAATTCTATTTGTTAGTATTGACATCATAACAAGCCTTGATTATTTTTTATGGATTATAATTTTTCCCAGGCGGAGATATTGCTAACTCACAGGTGCACGTAGACTCAAGTGCCTGTTGTAACCTAATCCTGTCTCACGATAATGATCGAGTTGACTGTATATTGCAATTTTTACAGAGAAGTTAAATGACTGCTACTAGCGATTATTCAAATGAGGAGAGTTTCCTTACCAATGAAATCGCATGAGTATCCCCATTTCTCTGTTACACTACAATATCTCAGCCAAACTATCACTATAGTGAGGGACCTTACCTTTTAAAGTGCGTTCTGAGAGCACTTGAGCAGTCGAAGTATCTAAACATTTGAAAAAATTTCTGAAAGAATGCGCAGCCTGGACTCGAATTCGAACCAGCCACTACGCTGTTCTTCAGATCAAGCGCATGAACCTCTCGGTCACAGAGGCGCTCAACTGCTTTTGATCCTTGATGAAGAAAATATTTAAAGAGAATTTTAAATGCATAGTGATGAAGTGAGTCACGTTTAAAAACCCATTAGTGTGATAAACTTGTTTTACGACTTATCGGTTCGAAAAACCTGATAAATATCAGGTGATGACAGCTTTCACGAAAAGATTTCGAAATATTAGAAAAATTACAAAAAATTTGAAAGATTAAAAATTGAAAAAAAAAAATGTCAACAAAAACAAAAATTCAGAAATTTATTTTACAAAAATCTCACTATTTGCTTACAATTCTTATCGAAATCAGTAAAAATCGAATAAATAAGTATTTAAAAAGACGATTGTAGCGGTTTGGCGATCATAATAAGTGAATTACATGATATGTTTCACTTATTATGACTTGCATATAAGCCAGGTAACGAAAAGCTGACTTGATTGTTTGCTTCTCATGACCTGGATTAATTTAGTATATAAGCGGTAGGTGTAAGCGAATAAAAGGCAGTATCTTTTTGTACACTTAATCAACAACTAATAAAGACGATTTGAAGCCACAAAAAACCAATTGTTCTATCTTAACTTCTCTTCCAGCTTTTTCAGCTGCTCCGTGACTTGCTACACGAATGTGATTGTTTCAGATTGAAATAAGAGAAAAAAATTTAAAATGATTTTTTAGAAGAATAGAAAATGCGCAATCAAAATCAAAAATGTTTGCCACTTTGCCACCGTGTCTATCCCCTGCAAGTTTCATAACTTTTTAAAAATAACCGAAATTTTAGTTTGAATTTACGTAAAAGTTGTCAGCCCCTCGTAGAAAGCGCAGTTTTGTATTAAAAATTTTAAATATAAAATGAACGTTATTTTTATAATTCAAAAAATTTCTTTAAAAAATTTAAAATTTTATCTATTTTTCATTGATTTAGGTCGGTTAAAGAATATATTGAAGAAAAATACTTTTGTGAGAACATGGCACATGCTGTTAAAGAAGATTTATTGGAAAATGCATTCTCATGTTCATTCGAGTGCTACAAAATTGAAATCGATAAATGTCATTCAGAAAAAGCATCGGATGTCATTGATATTGATGTTGCTGATGCTGCTTATCCTATTGCAATAAAATCATTTGTTTTTTGTCTAAATATTCAAATGATCGATGTGAAAATTTTCACTAGCAAAAAAAACATTAAAAATCTATTTGAAAAGTTAAAATGAAAAACACAAACCCTTTGAGCTAAAATAAAGGTTACCCTTTAATAAATATTTTAATAGCACCAAAATAGAAAAACATAAACTTTTGCCCTACATAATCCTTTATCATGCTTCACACTTACACATACAAAAAGTGTTAATATGAATTTCATGAGCAACTTTTCTCTATGTAATCAACATTTTAGGTTTTAAAGTTTCTGTCGACTGCTTGGAGTCACTTTTTGTAAGGGTTTTTATACGAGTTAAATAAAAGTTTTTGTGAGCGTGAAAAAATTCTTTGTTTTTCCTAGTTTTCAATCACTTGAAATGACTTTTTGATGCCTGTTTTAAATTATTTTCATGAAAAAAATTTTTTTCACTTCTATTTTAGCAACAGTTGTCACTAATTGAAGTCAAAAAATATAAGAATTTTTGCACCCTCATAAAAGTTGAAAATATATTTTGAAAGGGTGTCGAATTTGATATAATGGCTTTGACTTTGAATTGATATTTTATGTCAGAATGAAAAAAAAGCTTTAAAAGTGTTTTTTTCTTTGATTTATGCGCAGCAACAAATTAAAAAGTTTTCCATAAAGTTGTTGTGTTAATTTGAAAAAATTTTTATGTTAGACATTTTATTTGTATAAAAGTCAATCATTCTAGCAAGCTCACTTGTGATTTACGTTTACTCATAAATAATAGAAACTCTTGGTAGTTTTATGCGACCGTTAAAGAGAATTTCGAAAAAAGTTTACTATGATATTTCGAAAATATTTGAAATTTGAAAAATTTGTTAACAAAAATGTTAATTTCATTAATTAATTTCATTTCTCATCTTTTCAGTTTGAAACTTGAATTATTTTGATTTCATTTCAAAAATTATTTTCGAAAACAATTTTCGAAGTTTTCGAAAATTCAAAAATGTGTTCAAAATAAAATTGAAAATATAACGGAAAAATTTTTAAAAATGAAAACATTTGAAATTTGAAAAGTTTTTTCAACAAAAAGCTTAAATGTCGTCATTTTGTTAATTATTAATGTTTCTCAATATAACAGAAGTTATTATTTCACACTATTTCAGCCTAAAACTTGAATTAATTTGATTTTGTTTCAAAAATTATTTTCGAAAACGAATTTCGAAAATTTCAAAAATTTTTCGGAAAAGGGGAGTGAAGACCAAATTTAAAATTGAAAACAGTATGTTAAAATAGAATCTAGTTTGTAGCTTTTGGCTCCTTTCTACAGTCGATTTTGGTTAAAGTAGACAAATGGCTAATTTTTGAAAAGTAGCCAATGGCTCAAAAGATTTTGGCTACTGGCTACTGGCTACGGAACAATAGTTTAACAACACAATTTGAAAATATAACGGAAAAATTTTCAAATCAAAATTTTTCAAAAAAGGGAATGAAAACATTTGAAATTAATTTTTAACGGTTAAAATGTTTTAAGTGACACTACCAGGAATAAAACGATAGCGTTTGTTGTTTTATTTTATGTAGCACTATCGATCATAGCATGAAGAATTATTTGCAATTATTCTCATATGCATGAACACACAGTGCATGCGGAAACTAACGTTATTAATTTTCCATATTGATTAATTAATTTAGTGATGCATGAAACTAGGTAGGTAATGAAATGTTTTTCTCCCCGCATACGCTGATAATGTGAGGGAAATTGATGATGTAATTTGAAGCTCATTAAGCAATAATTACAAATTTGAGGTTTTTGCACTGAGCCCTTCATGTCTTCCATTCAAATGAGAAGCCATTTATTGGCGAGGACTAGCAAGAAAAATATAAAATTGGCTAGAAAAGAGAGTTGAAGGCGAGCCAAAATTATGTACAAAAAATAAATAAGCAAATTTAAGCGCGAATAAATTATGAAAGGGTCTCTTATAATTTACATCCGGTCTCATCATTCTCATACCATTAATAACTCTCTTTTGCTTGCTCATTTTAAATTAGTCTTTTTTTACTGTCATTTACAAAGTGCATGGCGTGTGAAAAATGGAAAAATTTATGTCGTTCTTTTATGAGCAACAGAATGAAGCTTGACGTCATAGAAAAAAGAAGGAAATGAAAAATTTCAAGCTTCAAAGAGAAAGAACTTTAACTTAAATTAACAAAAGAAATATAAAATACACGACCACGGATCGGAGTACTTTTTGTGCCACAGATCAGTGTTGATTAACAGTTTACAGCGTTAACAGAATCGTTTTTTAATCAGAATATATTTATAATAATATTGATCTGAAAATAACGGTCAATTTAAATTCAAATTCAAAAAAAGATGCGAAAAAATCTTAGTAACCGAAAAATAGAAATTTTTTGTTTACATTTTTTCAATATGGAAATTTTAAATCGTAATATCCCGAATAATGTAATCATTGAAAGCTTTCTAAATATGTTTCATCACAATAACTCGATAGCACAAATTGAACACAAAAAACTGGAAGTCTCTAGCTATTGTAGTTTTCGAGATCTCGAAGCAACTGGTAGCCAGCCAAAGTGAAGTTATAAACTGCATTTTCTTTATAAAGATGCGCTAAAAAGGGTTTCATAGAAAATTTCTGAGTTTCAATGTTTACTTTGTTTTCACTATCAAGAGTTGTTTTCCCTTGCTCGATATATGCATAACAAGTTTCTTTGATTAACCTTGAAACTATGAATAAACTAAAGAAATGTATTTAAAACACTCCTCTATCAGCTATACATGTTCTCCAAATATTTCTCATGTCTCCAATCAACAACTGGATTATTTTATGTAAATTTATTCTGTCTAACTTATTTGTGGTATATAAAATAAAAAAGAAACAAGTCTTTTGCATCTTTTGCAATAAGACAATTTCACGAGTCACAAAAAAACTACAAAAATTTTTATTTTTTGATTTTTCTCTTTTATTTTTTAATTTAAATTACAAGGTAAGTTAAAAAGGTGAAAACACCATGTAGACCATTCTTTAGAACTTGAAAGCTTTTAATTTGGTTAGATTTTGATTTTTGAAAAGCATAAATAAGTAAAAATTTTCTTTTGTCACATTTTAACAAAATTTAGCTTCATTATACATTAAGACTCTTCCAAAAGAAGTTTTTATTCATTAATACTTTACACTTTATCTACAATAGCAAACATCACAGCTCAAAATCAAAGGTTACTACGGTAACACAATTTATTATAACGGAAATTTAATTATTTGAATTATTATATAGTTGTAAGCTCCTGTCAAAAAAAATATTACCATCTTCCCTCGATTATAAGAGCCGCTTTTTATATTCGAACAAAATTCAAAATTTTTGATTGATTTCAAAATTGTCTTTTTAACGGTTGTTTTTTGAAGAACTTTTTAATTATACTTTTCAAAAAAATTTTATTTTTAACGTATTTTTCAAAAAAAAGCTCTTATATTCAAAAGCTCCTGAATTTGAACAAAAATTGTAGAAATCAGAAATTTTAAAAATGTTGGTTTGTTCGAATATAAGGTCGACTCTTATAATCGAGAGAAGACGGTGGTTTATTACAACAGTAAAACTGAAAGAACATATTCTTCTCTTACTGTACAACAATTAAATTAAAGTAATATCTCACAATTACTGACAGAGCCCGAAGTCAACTAAATTTAGTCGACTTCGGGCTCTGATTATTGGTAGAAAACAGTGAAACTTAATAGCAAAATTAAAAACTCGTATGATTTTTCGTGATTATTTATGATTATTTATGATTATTTTTCTGGAAATTTGAAAATTTTTGGGAAAATCGATGTCTATTTTATTATTATTTCTGATATAGAATTGAAATATGAGCAAAATGGTACAAAATTTAGAGCTCTAGACCATTTGGTTCATGAGTTATGACTAAGGTTTCTGAAAACTGTTATTTACTGTTATTTTATTTTCACTTATAATTTTTTATAGAAATCACCTAAAAGCAAGTGTTATATATCATTAGAAAGCTAGAACTATCTATTTGATGAATTAAAAACAAATGATAAGCCAAAGCCTAAAATATTTTAAAATTTTGATGAAGTTTGCTAAAAAAAACAGTAAAACAGCTGTTTTACTGTTATTTTTTCAGTTTTAACTCAGTTTTAGAAAAAATTAAAAGCTTTAGTTCTAGCTTTCTAATGATATATAACACTTGCTTCTAGATGATTTCTATAAAAAGTTAAAAGTGAAAATAAAATAACAGTAAAAAACAGTTTTCCTGTTAAACCCTAGTTATGACCGAAAAACTGAAATTTAATTCATGCTCTATCTTGGTCAAAACAGAAGCTTTTTTTGCTAAAAATTGCTTTGAATGAAAGCTAAATCTTAACAAAAGATTTCAAAACAGAGTTTGCAATGAATAAACTTGTTTAAGTGCTCGAAAGGATTTAATTAGTGAAAAATTTAAAATGAAAAATTCTCGAACAAAAACAAGTAGATAAACAATTATAAAGCTCGTTTCTTGTGGAATTGCCCAAATATTTCCATATATGTATTATAATTTAAACTATCATCTTGTTATGTTTTTTAGTAAATAAAAATTTTATTTTTGTAGAGAGACAAGTTAGTTTTATATTTTAGTGCAACAAGTCTGGAAGCATGGTTGATTTAAGAAGTGAATTAGAAGAATCTGATAAACTTTTTGATGAAGATAAATTAGAAGAAACAATTGATTATCTTGAGACAATTCTCAAGAGTTTAGATCAATCAAATGTCGAAATTTTATGGCGTTTAGCAAGAGCATTTTATCAGCTAGCAAAAACTGTAACAAATAAACAAGAAAAAAGTGAATTGGTTAATAATGGATTTGAATATGCTACTGAGGCTTTGAAAATTGATGAACAATGTTCAGAAGCAAATTGTTTTTATGCGTGTTTGTTAGATGCAATTTCTGAACTTCGTGGACTACGAGAAAGAGCAATGAGATTAAAAGATGTCAAAAAACACATTGTTCGAGCTGTTGAGCTGAATCCTTCTTATGCAGTTGGTCGTTATGCTTTAGGAATGTTTTTATATGAAATCGCAGATCTTTCTTGGTATAAAAGGAAAATTGTTGAAGCTGTTTTTACTAAACCGTGAGTTGAAATAAATTAGCAATAAAAAAATATCTAAAATTGTGAATTTTTACAGTCCTGATGGAAGTTATGAAGAAGCACTTGAGCAATTTTTAATGGCAGAAAAAATTGAACCTGATTTTTATTCGTGCAACTTATTAATGACTGCAAAATCTTATATTGCATTAAATGACCATTCAAATGCTAAAAATTATCTCATCAGAGCTTCTAGTGTTAAAATTAAGACTAACGATGATGAAATATGTGTTAAAGAAGCCAAATCATTGTTAGCTAAATACAAATAAATGAAAACTTTTCTAATCACGAATTTCTTTCCTAATTTTAACAGAAATTTATGACTCTCAACGTGTTTTGTTATTTAAAGCAATGTTTAGCTTAAATAAGCTTTCACTGAGAATACATGAATGTAATTCAGTAGTTCTTCCTTGTTGTAGTAAAAACTTTTTCTCTGTCGATAAAGTTTTCCATTTTCTGCACCTGACATGACTTCTCTCTTTATTTCGTCTCGTCATATCACTTGAAAGTTAGCTAAAGGTTTGGTATAAAGTTTTAAGTTTACTAATGAATGAGTATTATGTATAATGATTAAATTCTTAATGTTACGCAACAAATTTTTCTATGGTTGCTTTGATAAAGAAAATTTTTTAAATAGAATTATGAAATAACACAGAATTCAATACTCTACACTATAATGCTTTCTTTCAATGAAAGTGTTTACTTTTCATGAATAATATGCAAGTATTTGCGTCAGAAATTCAATTTTATTTATTCACAACAAAAATTTTCAACTAAATGTAAACAAAAGAAAAAACGCAGCTAACTTCAAGAGAAATTCAAATTTATAAATGACGGTTATTTTTGAAATTCCAACACAATCATAAAATTCAACACTGCGTTTGCATTAATGTTTTTCTTCATTTCATTCATTCTGCCTAAAGCAAACGCGAACAAAAAATTGCTTGTTTTATGAGATTCATCTCACTAAGGGTGCACTTGTGAAGTTTATTGTTTACACTTAGCTCATACTTTTGCTTGACAAAAAGCGAGCAAAGAAAAGAAAGAAAATCAAAAATATTAACAGTCAGTGATGTGTTAAGAGCGCATTTTCATGTGACAGATCAATATTTTCAAGACCGACAGAATTGTAGTGAATTTGTTATCTTTTATAAATTTTGAAACTTTTATTTATTTTTAAAATTCTTTTGGTAGATTTTGAGAATATACCAAAAATTTAATAAGGTAAGCATTAGATAAGTTGCAGAATCTCGTATGAAAACACTACATGGCCCACCAGTATGAACTTTTTTGTGAAAAAATCTTCCGTTACAAAGGTCTTATAGATAATATGGAAAAGAGTCAACTGAAAACCAAAGTGACTAAAGAATTTGAATGAAAACTCAATCAGTGGTTGCTGGTCACACCTATAAACTAAAATCAATCCAGGTTAAGAAAAAAAGCGAATTTGCCAAATCAGCTTTTTGTCACCTGGTCTATATTGTAAGTCATAACAAATGAATCACACGATATGATTCACTTGTTATTATTGCTGACCTGTAACAGTCTCATAGTTAGACAAAACAAATTAATGCAAAAAATTTTGAACTAAAGATATTTTGATAAATAGTGTCAAGAGTTTGTGTCGGGAACTTTAATAACGTTCAATAAAGAAAACTTGAATTTTATTGTAATTCAGTATTTATTTCATAAAGATAAATTATAATTCTTACATTCCGTTTAGCTTGACCGTTCTCGACAAAAGATGAATTGAAAAGAACGAAAAAAGAGAGCGACTTAAGTCGTTACAATTTTTAGAGAGAGAGAAAATTTAAACTAAAATCGTTAAATTTATAAAATAAAATCATTGTAGATTTATAATCTACAAGTTTGAATTATTATTATTCAATTCTTTTAATAACCGCTTTTGATTATTTGAATTTCAGTTAACTTTCCCCTTAATTGTGAAGGCGACTGAACTTTTTCTGCTTCTTTCTTTTTACATTTTCTAACATTCAATTCTTAGTTTACGCGCTTTGTAAAAAGCTTCTTGAATTTACAATACAAACAGAGGTCCGGACAAAGTGCGGACGAAAACAGAAACAATAGCGAATTTTTTCCATACAAAAAGGAAATTGCTTAAAAAAAATTAGTGTTGGAAGTTATAAAATGTTAAACAGCACTTATGGAAATTTTCAATTACCTCACTCGAGTATGAGTTTTGCATTTTCAATGTTTTTTTGCTCTTGACGGAAAAAAAAAAAAAAGTCAAGTGAATGAGCATTAAGTTTGTTTTCTCTCATGATATGTTAGGAAAATTCTAGGGTTCAGCTGATATCGACAAACAAAAACATTTCCGAAAAATTCCGCTATGAAAACTGTAGAGGGCGCTTGTAAAACGATTTAAGCGCCATCTATAATTTTCATAGCGGAATTTTTTAGAAGCTTTTTTTGTTTGTCCGATATCGGCCGAACCCTAGAGAATTCACATCAAAAAAAAAAAAAAAAAACAAACAATTATGTCAATTGAGAAGAGCTATAGCTCAAAATAAACGATAATAATCGAATTTGATGGATAATTTTCGGCGTCATTTTATAACAATATGAAACATTTGCATATAAATTGGATGTTTTTGCGACAAGAAAAATGAGAAATTGCTACTGATGCTATTTTAGTATCAAAACCAATAATTTATTTTGTTGTTTATAAACAATGTTATAGTGAAAGAAGAGAAGAACATGTGAACCATTTCATTTTATGTCAATTTTATTGTGAATAGAGCAAAAGGAAGGAAAATAAAGTTTTTTTATGTACATCATCGTGTCGTGAGTTGAGTGAGTGATGTGAGCGTAAACAAAATTTTAGTAAAAAGACTTTCAAGCTTGTCACTCTATTGGTATTGCTAGTTGTTGTGTAAATGTGTCAATCGAAATTCAACAGCCATAAAATAAATTGTTACAAAAGTTATTCTTTGAATAAAGCTTTGATTTTTCACATTTACATGAAAATCTTTTAAGAATTAACCAGAGTTCGAAATCGTCGAGCTAAAATTACTCATGAGTTTACTAACTTTGGATCCAGATTTTGGGCTCTGGATTTAACCTAAGTAGATTCACTTATAATTTTGATCGTTAAAATTTCAAATTCAAATTTATTTTCGAAAAATTTTTGAAATTTCAAATTTTCGAAATTCTTTTTCGAATATAGTTATTGTAAAAGAATTCAAAATAATTTAAATTTTAAGGTTGAAATAGTGTTAAATAATATCTAGTTTAATTTAAAAACAACATCTTTTGTTGTTGATCTAAATGATGAATTTTTAATATTTTTTGTCAATAAACTTTTTCGAAGTTCGAAAAATCATAGTAAACTTTTTCCAAAATTCTCTTAAGGTCAAGTGAAACAACCAGGACTTTATATTTTTTATGAAAGAACATAAATAACATATTGCTACTGAAAACGATTCTCAAATTATGTTTATTTTTTCAATTATAGAGGGCGCTAAAGTCGATATTTTTGACACTTTAATTTCATAAATTTCTTAAATTCTCTTTGCTTTTCTGTGTTTATGAATGTAGTATTCGTTAATTGTCATCTTTTTCTTCATAATCATGTCAAAAAAGATTAGTATAAATGGTTTTAAACTTGAAATTTAATGAAAAATTTTTTTGTTTACATTTAACAAAAACAACTGTTGCGTTGGTTACTAAGACAGAAAAAATTTAAGCAAAAAGTTTAAGAATTTCTTTTTAGAAATTAAACTATTAAATTAAGCAATATCGATACTATACAACTATCTCAATTCATACAGCGCAGTAGTAAAGAAACAATTTCATTTCCCTTTTTTTGATTGGATCAAACAACAAACAAACTGACTAGAAATGATCTCAAATGGTTAAGATAAACTTTAAATTTAAATATTTAGTCTTTAAAGTAGTAGCAGGAACAGCAGTAAAAAAGCTGTTGTTAAATATATTTACATTACATGCTTTACTTCCGCACGCGAGTACAAGCACAAATGTTGATGAATACTGTACGTATAATGCTTGAAGTAAATATTTGCAATTGCTCTTATAAATTCTTTTTTCTCTTTTGCATCAACTAACAGCAGCTGAAGTAGCATTGAGAACTTTCTTTCAAATGAATTGTTTACTTAGACCGTTAGAAAGTTTTTGAACTCTTTACCTTTAATTAATTTCAGTTTGTAGATGAAATGAAAAACTTTTCCACTACTGTTATTGTATTGCTGAGAAAATTAATCAAATAAAAGGAAAATTTCATTTTCAAAGAAAAAAGAGAGTTTTCAAAAAAGCTCAATTTTACTCTCTCGCTCTCTTGTAAGGCAAGTTTTTTGCTCTCTTAAAATGATAAGAAAGAAAATTTTTAAAATATTTCTTTCTATTGCAATAATTTTCATGAAAGATGAAAAATTTACACGTGAAATGCTTTTTGGTGATATTTTTGATGTTGAGAAAAAATTAAAATTAAAATATTTCTGTACACAGAGAAAAAAACTTTTTAACTGGCATAAAGTTGGATCTAATAAAGCTATTTATGAGGCATAAAAAATATAATTTATGACCATACAAACTTTTTACATAGACAAGTTTCAATCCGCCAATGGCGGATTTTATCAAAAATTTTCTATGTAGAATTCGCCCTAAAATCTGCCACCTAAGAAAATTCATCTATGGACGATGGACTGAAACTTGACTGTGTAGCCTAAAGCTTCATAAACTACGCTCACTAACAGTAGAATTAATAATATTCAATGATTCTGGACTATCCATCATTTTTTTCAGTAAAACCATAGATGAAACATTCGGTCATGAATTTTGAACATTTAAGAATTCTATAGTAAGCGCTGAATATAAAAACACTCAATCAATAGTGCTGAGCACTTAAACACTAAAAATATTGTGCTGAGGACCAAAACTTACTAGTGCTGAGCACTAAAAATTTTGACAAAAATTAATTCTTGAAATACATTAAGAGCTGCCGTGGTTAGCAATGAGTAGTGATAGATATTTAAATTACCATACAAAGAATAATTTTTCAATAACTACTCTGTTTTGCTTATCAAGAGTTCTAACCCCTTGGTGCTGAGCACTTAAACACTAAAAATATAGTGCTGAGCACCAAAACTCACGAGTGCTGAGCACTAACTTTTGTTATTTTAAAAAATTTTTGACATAAATTAATTCTTAAAATACATTATGAGCTGCCGTGGTTAACAATGAGTAGTGATAGATATTTAGAATATCATTCAACTGTGTATGTTGATAAAGTATTTATTAGCTTTCTTATTAGTTTTTAGTGAAAATTTTACACTTGACTTTTATTTAAATGATGAGAAATTCAAATATAAATTTGCCTAAATTATAAATGTGCATCTTTACTTCATCAATTAGTTTTAGAGTTTGAGAACAAGCGTATAAGAAGAAGAATTATGCGCACACTTCTGCTTCTTCTTCTTCTTATCCTAAATTTTATTAGTTTAAAAGAAAAATATCAAAAAATTGATAATGAAATAAAAATATTTTTACAGTCTCATTCTTATACCTCAAGATAGGAAATTGTCATCGGCAAGAGATATAAAGTAAACGAGTGAGAAACAATTTCTGATGATTTCATTGTATAAAATTGATTTTCTGACTTTGTATAATGTAATAAAAACTTTGTTGCTTGATTGGATCGCTTTAAGGGTTTTCTCATATTGTCACATTCTCTTTTTTTCTGCTATGTTACTTCACTTGATCTCATTTTTGTGAAAATATTTTATTTCACTTCATCATCATGTTTGTGTTTCAATATCAATTCGATTCCAATTTAGAAGCTCATCGTGAATTTTTAATGGAAAAGGAAATGAAAAGGAGAAAAAAAAGGTTGAATTGTTTGGTGTTTTTTGAAAGATGTCACGATAGGAATTGTAAATTGCCAACGAAATAAAACATTTTCTCACATTTATGGTCATTTCAGCTTTTTCATGTATGAAACTTTTTCTTTTGTTTTCGATTATTTTCTTTTTTTACTTTAAAATAGCCAAACGATAGAGTTTGGACAGATTTTTAAATAAAAAATTTTGTCTTCTCTTTAAATCCTTTGCTCAATATTATTTTTTGACGTTTAAGAAGAGCCCGAAAGAGCTCGATATATTTACAGTTCATTTTTGAATGAGTTCAAAATTTTATAAATAGTTCAAGACTCATCAACAATCTTCCTCTGGATTAATCTGTTATCAAGGCGTCACGTTTGAATGTACTTTTTGATGGTGACCACGGTATCTGTCCCTATGTGAGATTTTAGTAAACTGAAAAGAAAAGCATAAATTGACCGATCTCAGGCCGTAAGGCATAAATAATAGTGGTTAATTGGCAAGTGAAACTTTTATTAATTAATAGCAGTGTTGTTACACAGGTGGCCTGTGATAATATTTACGAAAAAATTCCGCTAGATGAGGCTTCAAAAACGATTTAAGCGCCATCTACAATTCCATCCATAGTGGAATTTTCTTGTAAATATTATCACAGACAATGATATGCTGCTTGTGTAACAACACTGATTAATAGTCAATATATTTCAATTTTTAACTTACAATTTTTACTGATTCTTCCGCTCTTCATGATACCAAATGAATGATAAAATGAGCAAAGTGAGCAAAATTGAGCAAAATAAATTTAAATTTACCATTGGCAGTTATAATTAATTCGTGAAAGCATTACAATTAAAACTTCTTGTCGTTTTCTTGAAAATTTTCATCTAGATTTCAAAAATTAATTTGTTTTCTTCACTTTTGATGAGCAGCTAAAGTATCAAAACATTAACTAACTTGGCTTTAACTACTCAGCTTTTGTGACATTCAACTGCAGTTTTAATATCTTTTTTTATGGTTGACAAAAATTTTTCACTTTTTATTATTCTAAAAGCTTTTTTTGTTCTATAAATTAAAAACTACTGCTGCATTTCGTATTATATTTTTTGCCAAATTTTGTATAAATGTTACTAAAATAGCGAGATGATAAATTATTTAAGTAATTTCATTTTTTTCCTAGGGGAAAAGAACTTTAACGAAAGATGCAGGAAAACAAAAAGAAGTAAAAATTTCGAAATCATATCAGTGTTGTTATTGTAGACCATAGACAAAAACTTTTGTCTATTTAGATGACAATCGTCTACATAGACAAAATCTACGGTTGAATGTAAGACCGTAACCGTCTACGATAACAAGACTGAATCATACAAATAAAAATTTTCAAGAAATGATAGAATATTTCAGTGATGTCCAAGCTTTTTTGAGCCACGGCACACTTCGATCATAAAAAATTTAAAAAATTTGGTTAAAAATTTAAAAATTTCTACTTGATTTTTAAGTTCAAGGAAAAACGACAGTTGATTTATTATTTTTTTTCGTGGCACCCCTAGATCTTTGCGGCGGCACACAGTTTGGACACCACTGGAATATTTCAATAGAAATTTTAGCCGTTAAAATTCAAATTCTAGGGGAATGTTTTTTTTTTTTTTTTGAAAGAAAGTCCCCTAAGAATTCAGTTTTTGAATCAAATAAAAAACTGAAGGAAAGCACTGAATTTAGTGACAAATCACACTTAATTGAACAGTTTATGAATTAATATATCATATAAAATGAAATCATTGGCAAAAATATTTTGTAACGGTTTTCAAAAATTTAAGTCAAAAAATGGAGTAAATTTTGACCCAATTTTGAACAGCATAAAATATTCTATCGTTTCTTGTAAATTTCTAATTTCTCTTTTATTAGATAAGAGAAACGTCTCATTTTACTAAAAATATCAATTATAAACTGTACTGAAATGTTTCCAGGCTGACATTTTGTCATAAACAATTTGTAAGCAATGAAGAAAAAAAGTTTTTCGTTAAAGTTGTTTTCCCCTTGATATTTTTCTCTTTGAAAACACTCGCCAGAAAAAAGAAGAAAATGAATGTTTTTTCTCATTGCAGTAAAAATGCGTACGCTATAGCGTTTTAATAAAGGCAAGATAAGAGTGCTAATAAATTTCAATAGAATGAATGTAATAAAAGGTCTGTTCATTTTGGCAAAGTTACTTTATTACTGCAGTTTCAGAGAAATGTTCGATGTCGTGTAAACAAAATCGTCAATAATTTTCAATTTATTTTCTTATAATGTTGATTATAAATCAATTCATGGATGTTCAAAGGTGAACCTTAATGATGTTGAAAATTAACAACACTTGACTTAAATTACCTTCTTAATGAACTTTTCTTACCTGTTGCTTACTTTTTTCATGAAAGACAACTTAATTGAATTATGTTAAGGACTCTAGATTAATGAACAAACATTACAGTTGATGGTAATTAACATTTTATTTTTAAACTAATTAGAATGTTGATTATGTTTGTTATTCACTTTTTATGCAAGTATTTTCGTCTGAAATAAATAAAATGTTTACTTTGATTTATTTACGAGTAAAAATTTTTAATTGAAAGTAAACAAAAGCTTACTACAAAGAAATTCAAATATTAAAATGACGGTTATTTTTGAATTTAAAATGACGGTTATTTTTGAATTCCAACATTTGTTTGATTATTACTGCAAAAATAAACTAATAAGAAAATCTTTTTCTTTCTATGATAAATAATTCATCAATTTATTTTTCTCTCAACATTTTCTTATAAAAACAAAATTTTTTCATCTTTTTCTTAAAACTTAAAATTTTATTTTTTTTTCCACTTAATAAATAAAAATTTCATTTGAATAAATTTGAATAAAGAAAACTAAATGTCATCACATTAAGTATATAAATATTTACTAAATATCTTTTCTATCTATTGCTAAGTTGAAATAAATTAAAATTAAGCGTAAAATTAACAACAAAAAAAAATATTTCAATTTGGTTAAATTAAATAATTTACGGCAACTTTAAATTTCATTGTTTTTTGATTCTTGCACAATGTTTCGTTTCAGTGTTGTTACACAGGCGGCCTGTGATTGCCTGTGATAATATTTACAAAAAATTCCGCTATGGAAATTGTAGATGGCGCCTAAATCAATTTAAAGCGCCATCTAGCGGAATTTTTTTAAATATTATCACAGACAATCACAGGCTCCCTGTGTAACAACACTGATTTGGAATAAAAAGTTTTTTTTTTTACCACTTTATCATGTGTTTATATTGTTCATTAACTGAAATTCTCTTTATAGTTTCATATCCTAAAATGATACTAAAAGAAAAAGCAGCAGACTGTACAAGTCTTGCTGAAAGACCTTTGAAAAACATGTGGAATTTTTCTTCAGCCCAAAGACCAATTGCAGCACGTGCAAAAGAATCAAGTCGTTGCACTTGTAATCGAGCTCGAATTATATCTAAAGGATTTGTTATTATTGTCGTTGTAAAACCACCACATGAACCTGCTAAACATTGAATAAAAAGGTGTGATGTGCTATTTGGTAATAATTTAATTAGTTCATCTGGAAAGAAATTTAAATTTTTGTTATTCATTAGCTAGATTTTTCTATATTAAAATGCGCAAAAAGATTTAATTTAAGTAGGCTTTGAATTGATACGCATCGAAAACCTAATCAACATTCTTTTAGTGACTCATAATTCACTCATTTGAAGCATTAATTTACTTTCATATCTGCTAGAATATTACAATATTTAAGTTTGAAAAGATTCTATACAAAATGAATTTATTTTTCTTGTCAACTTGTTGGGATCCCCAACTGATCGTTATTTCCCTTAATTTGAATTTCGCACGTTTGTCGTTTCCCTTAATTGACTTTTATAAAGTTTCAAATTTAACGACTTTTTTTAATTTAAAATATTTGAAATTCAAAATCGAATTTGAATTTTTCGGTAAAAAGTTCGTTACAAAAATTGTGATTTCTGAGAAAACAATAAATATCCGTAACTTTTCTTTTTTAATTGAAAAGAATTCACTTAATAATGATTGAAAAAGCTAAAACAATTTTTAAAAATAAGAAAATTAAAATTTTAGCGCGTTTTTCTCAATAAAAATCATAAATTTTTGCAATAAAACGCGTTTGAGTTCGGCATTATGCAGATAAGAAGAAGATTTATGCTAGACATAGACACATTTTTGTACTTTGACATTAAATTGTCCAGTTTAAATTATTGAAAACCTGACGTGCAGACACAAAAAAGAGCAACAAAAAGCTAAAAATATCAATTTAAAGCAAGAAAGATCAAAAAAGAGCAAATGAAAGCAACAAAAAGCAACTTGTTGATCTTGACTTTAAATTGTCAAATTTAAGTTCTGGAATTTCTTAGCTTCTTTCGCGCTGGCGTAATAGATTAGTATCATAGCGTAGCAGTGTGACGGAACAGTTTCAATTTGTTTTACATTTATTTCATCAATCATAACGATTTTTTGAAGATTTAAATTTTTTGTTGCGCAACAAAAAAGTTTATCGATTGCACCGCCACCAATGGAAATTTTTGGAACTAATTTTCCCTTAGAAACCTATTTTGCAAATATTCATTCAAATTATTGCTTGATTCATGATGAAAAGTATTAAGAAATGCATTGTCATCGGGTTCTAAGCTAGATATAATATTTCAAAATCCTAGCTAGTCGGAAAATTGTCGAAAATTGAGTTGAAAGATTTTTATGTTACAAACAAAGTAAGCTAAGAAAAACGTTGTAAAAAGAGCAAATGGGAGCAACATAGAATAACTTGTTGATCTTTTTTGATGTTTTATTAAGTGTCTACAACTAAGATTCATGCTCATAATTCTCCTTCTTATGTCAAACTTAAAAAAATATTTCTCACCTTGATATAAATGATAAAAACCCCACCAAAGTGCACTATTTGGAACATAAGCTAAAAGACTTGCTGTATAGCCTCTATAATATCCTACAATTCCATCTCTTTTGAATATTTCTTTAGCTATTTGTATTGCGAGTTGTGATTTTCTCAATTTTTCATTAATTCCTAAAGGATTTATTACAGCTCCTTGTTTGTGTCCATGTGCGTTCATTCCAAGAACCATAATATGCTGTGAAATTACATCAAATGGAACAATAATTGTTTGACCAACTAAACTAGCTGCACCACCAGCAACAATAGCTTTTGTATTCGCTCCAAATCCACGTTGTGTTAATAAGTGTCGAACTCCTTCATAGGTTGATATATAAAAGACATTTGAAATAATTTGAAACGATGAAATCCAAAATCCTCGATAAAGTCCTTTCACTCCTTCAGCTTTGTAAATTTTTGTTCCACAATCAATCATTCCCTTGTAGACATCATTTTTAAATTGAACTTGCAATTGTGTTTTGATTACTGTTAATGGGAAAAGTGCACAACGAACAGAAAATGATGAAAGCATTGAGAGTGGAAAAAATTTCTGAAAGAAGAAGTTTTAGACTTAATTTCATAATGCTACCTTGGAGGCCAAACAAATCGTTTTGATACTAAATTTAAATTTTCGCGCACTTTTTTTGGTTCTTATTTCAAATTCAAACTTTCCGTTAAAAATATGCGAAATTGAAATCTTTTATTTTTCGAAAATATTTGCATTAATTTTGATAAATATTGATTGAATCAATCTTTTTAATTCATTTTCAACACTAACCAATTGATATTTATTTTAATTTATGTCAAAATGTGAAAAAAAATCCTTTTTTTGTAACGGATATTTGAAATTTGAAAAAATTTTCAGGGGAAATTGTTGAAATTTCAAAAAATTTAACGGAAAAATTCTTATTTGGCCTTTCAGAAATGAAACTTACTTTTTTATTCATCATTTCCCATTCTATAGTCTTAAGAAACGGTGTATCCATGATGTCTGATGTTCACTTGTGTATCAAAAAATGTTATCTTTTAAAAATTAAATTTCGTTGTTTCAATATATATAGGTCAATGACTCGCCATTGCCGAATGTTTTTCACACATTGAGATTTTATCTTATTCTTCTTCTTAAATCCTTGACTTTGTAGTATCTTGTGAGTAGTAAATTGTGAAATTCAAGTTCAAGTTTAATCAGATGATTTTCAATGCAACATATTGTGTTGATCTGCAAGTAAAATTTATTTCAATTAAATCATCTTTCATTTATCGTTTATACTCACAAAAATTCCAATTTTAAATTTATTTATTTATCTTTGAAGGAAATTTTTATTAGTTAAATAATCGAATAAAATTTATTTAAGTGAAATAATTTTTGTTTTCTTCACATTTTAATTATTTGTTGTCATAAATTCATGCTTTTTATGCTATTTAAATCCATGATTAATGTCGATAAAGAATTTAAAAAACTTTTTCAAGATAATTTCACTTTTAATATTTTTACTGTTCGAGAACAATTTTTTACTTTGTTATTCACCCTTTAATATTTTTAAAATGTAAAAAACCGTTAAAATGAAAGAAGATTGAAATTGAAATTCGTTTATGTTTGAAGCATTGCTTACTTGATTTGTTCAAAAATTCTAACAAATTAACTAAAATTTTTAATAGTTTCAATGTTTACTCTGTTTTAGTTATCAAAAGTTGTTTCTTCTTGCATTTTTTAATGAAATTTTTTGCATGATAATTCTGAAATAAGATAGAAAGATAGATAAAGATGTATATTCTGTATGACATTCTAAAATAAATAAAAGCAAGAAGTTTCAACTCTTGATAGTGAAAACAAAGTAACCATTGAAACTCAAAAATTTTGTATAAAACTAACAAAATTTTTTGATAGAGTTTTTCCCCTTGAATAAAAGTTTGTTTACTTAGCAACGTACACTATTATGTTGTTAATATTCTACACAGAGAAAAAAGTTTTTTAACTGCCATAAAGTTTATGCCAATAAAGTAATCTTTATTTACTTTTTGGTTTGAAATCTCCTGGACTCAAGCAAGTTATTTATTACAGAAGCTACTTTATCGAAATCCTTCATCTTATTGTTACGAATTTTTAAGAAACCTTATCAAAAGTTCGACGTAAAAAAGTGAAAAAAATTCCGCTTCAGTAACTTGATAAATAAAAAATTTTTCTTTAGAAAAGTTCAACAATGAAATCCGAACGAGAAATGGAATCAGAGTTGTTATATAGACGGTCTATATTTGTCTATGTAAATATTTACAAAAAATTTCACTATGAAAATTGTAGATGTCGCTTAGCTCGTTTTGAAGCGCCATCTAGCGGAATTTTTTTTTGTAAATATTCACATAGACAAATATAGACTGTCTATATAACAACTCTGAATGGAATGAAATTTCAACTTATTTATTTTATTACGATTTAGTAGTCAACAAGTTAAGATTTACAAAATAAAACGCAATCAAAGTTATTGATTGACAAGTGGACTGAAGTTATGTTTTTTGGCATTTTTTTGAAAGCTTCAATTTGTGCTCAAAATATCATAAATATTTCACAATTTCACTTTTTACACTGCGTAAATCTTTTTTTACTATAGCTTAATGTCCGCAAAAAACATGACATAAAAGCTCATTTGAAAAATGACGAGAATGTGGACGAATTTCGCTGTGCTTTGGTTGAATTTGATTAATTACTCGAAGCGTGTCGGAACGTTAATTTAATTTTCTTCTTTTTCATTTGAAAATTATTGGCCTTGTCGTTGATTAAAGTACTAACTGTCTCTTAGTTTGCTAAGATGAAATTGTGAGATCAATTTAATTGAAATATGAAGTAATTCCTGTCCAGCAACGATAACTTGAGCAGATGAAAAGTTTAAGTTGGCATTTTGACAGTCTTTGAGATATCCATCGATAGATTAGTAAAAATGTACTTGACCAGCAATCAAGGAACGCGAGTTTGATTTCCGTTCGGACCAAGACATGTCAAAGTATAACAATCAAGTAATTCAATTTTGTTTTTCATTTCAATTTTATTTGCTTATTAAAAATCTTACAATTCTGTCAAAATTGAAAGTCTTTTGAAAGTAAAAGAAGAGCAGTTGAGCGCCTTGGGCTAAGGCGTTGGTTCTTGGAAGAATAAGGAATTTAATTGTTTGCAACACAACGAATGAATTCATATTGACATTCAAGTTCAAAAAACATGAAAACATTCAAAAACTGCTTTTATGACATTTTTATGTTCTTTCTTCAATTCAATATTGCAACGCAAACTTTTTTTTCTCTGAATCTCAACCAAAATTTAATTCTTTCAGGATATAAATCTTTCTATATTTGTAATAATTTATTGCTTGCTTCATTCTCGGTTTCCAATTTGCATGAAATCGAGCGTAAATTTCAGAATAGTTCAAAATAAAATATCTAAAACTTTTGTCCATTCTAAAGGGAGCATTTCAGGGGAAAGAAAACAGTTTTGACCAACAGAATTTTTTCGTTACTTTCGTCATTGTTTACAAATAAAATTTTCGATGCAAAACTTTTTTTAATTTTACATTCTAAGCTTTCATAGATGTAAAAATACTTCAGTATTGTTATCTATTGATATTCTTAGTGAAATTAGACTTTTTCCTTATTAAATAAAAGAAGAATTCAAAACTTTTTATAAAATATTTTTCGCTTCTTTTTGTCATATTTTTGCATCTTTCTTTAAAGCTTTTTTCTCCCTGAAGCGTTCTAAAAGAAAAATTTGCTGAGTCTTTTTTTTATCAATCAATTTCATTTAGCCAGATGTTGTGAATTTTATTTCACTATTTTCTTCATAATCTAAATTAGATTTATTTCCTTTTCAATTCACAAATCTTGGTTTTGTATTTTTAAATATGACAAAATATCATACTTGGACACACAAAAAGATAAAAATATGTAACTTTAAATCTACGCTTGGCGAATATAGAAATAATAAATAATTTTTAAAAGAATTTAAAATAAATAACAAGTCTCTTGAGTGTTAACAAAAATTATTATTGCGCAGTTTATTTCTATTGAAAAACTACTAAAGAGTTAATCTGATCACATCTGAATAAAGAGAGAAGATTTTTATCGTTAAATGACAAGGAAAAGGGTTTCATTTCGCACTCAAGATAGACTCTTGTTCATATTAAAATATTTAGCTTCAGTTTTTAAGGAATTTCTTTATTTTTAATGACAAATTTATTAGAAATTTCTACTCAAATTACTATGAAGAAAGCGAAAATTCTTTAAGTTATTACAACATAAGTTTTCTTTATATTTGACAAAATCTCAAAAATATCTCAAGTTCAAAATAACTTCTTCATTGGAAAAAAAAATTTCAATCCTTTTCTATTTAATATTTTCATATTTTTATAAAGAAATATACTTGATAGTTTCAATTGACCGTTAAAGAATTTCAAAAATGTTTGCTATGATTTTTTCGAAATTATTCAAACTTCGAAAAAGTTTGTTAACAAAAAACTTAAATTTCATCATTTTGTTAATTATTAATGTTCCTCGATATAAAAAAGGTTATAATAAAGCTAATACAGGCTTGATTTCACTTCGTTTGAACCAAAAAACTTGAATTATTTTGAAAATTATTTTCGAAAACGGATTTCGAAAATTCAAATTTTTTTTCGAAATTAACATTTGAAATTCAAATTTTAACGGTCGAAATTTCGAAAATAAAACTACCAGGAGAAATAAAAATGTTTTTCAACTTTTAAATCTTTTCCTGTTATTTGTTATCTAATGAGAATTTCGTGTAATAAAAATCCATTCAAAAAGGTTTTTTTTATAAAAAGCAATAATTACAATCATTATCCCATTCTTACGTGCAAAACAAGCAAATTTAATTAATCCACTAATGGCTTTTTTCCTTTCTTTAGGAATCAAAGTAAGAAAATCAAGATGAACCGAAAAATCTCCTTCATTAAATTACCGGATATTGATAATTTATTTTATCTACCGGTTACTTGTTCTTATACAGCTTTTTACTGTCAGATATGTTAAATATTCGATATATTAACAGCAATTTTAAGGACTTTCATTTGCAGCAGGAAAGCTTTCTTAAACAAAGCCTACTAAGAAAACATCAAAATGTAAACAATGAAAAATTTTCCTTTTTTAAAATTAAAAGAAATATGCTAAAATTTCATTAGAACTGCAAGTAAAATGCACAAAATCTTTCAGAACAATCCTGGTAGGCCCAACAGAATTTTTTTTTCAGTTAAATTTTTTAAAATCTAAACAAAAATTTTTTGCTATTTCCCCTAAAAAACTTGAACAATTTTTTGAATTTTATTTGACCGTTATATTTAAGCATTTTCTATAATTTTATTTTGACAGAAATTAAGTTGTAAACCAATAAATTTCTGTTGAAAACGTATTGAAAATTTTGATTTTGTTTGTGTTTTCCCTAAAGAACTCAAATAATCAATGGAAATAAATTTTTTTTAAATAGTTTCACATGTTTTAACGGTAATATTTAATTTAAAATAGCTACCATAACGGTCTGTTGGGGTCCTCAGGAAAACAATTGCTTTTATGTTTAATGAGAAATTTTGAAAATTTATTTCAACGGTCAAAATTTTGATTGACACTTTTAGGATTTTTCCTTCTTTAAAATAAATATAAACAAGACAAAAATGTTAAAATTTCATTAGAACTGCAAGTGCAATGAACAAAACCTTTCAGAACTTTCAATTTTATGTTTAATAAGAAATTTTGAAAAATTTTGAAATATTTTAATTTCTCAGTAGGCTTTGTTTTATGAATGTGTTTCCCCTTTGGTTAGTTATTTATGATAAAGCAAACATGTGTCAACTACATATTTTCATATTTATTGTAAATAAAACATTCTTTGACTATTCACTATTGCGTGCCTACACGTTCATTTGTAATTATAAATAAACAATCTCAAGTGAATTACTTGACATACAAACGATCTAATAATGGAAAAAATTTCTTTATTTTTAGAAAAGATATTTATTTAAATATAGAAAATTCTCTTGGGCTGTTGACCAAATTAACGAATAAATTATTCATTGTCATTGCAGTAATGCCAAACAATTTATTCTCTCTACCTGAAAAATATGTCACCCAACATTTTTAAGCTCTCGGAAGTGCGTGCACTTGAATAATGAAGAGAAAAAATTTTAACAGCATCGAGAAAAGTAGACAATTTTAAAGAGTTTTTTATGAAGAAAAAAGCAACTATCAAAGAGTGAAGTAGAAGGAAATCAATGTCTCAAAATGTGAAATCGAATAAAGAATGAAATCTAATAGTCAATCGTTTGGAAAATGAGAAAAATTGAATCAATGATCGAGAAGATGTTCGAATTTCATATTTTAACTATGTATTGAAGAATTCAACTTTTCTTTAAAGCAATTTAAGCTTGAAATTTTAATAAAATAAACAAAAAAATTTTATGAAACCAAAATTAAAATAAATCTGATAATTTTTTCAGCTAGGTTTTTTAACGTTAAGTTCAAAATTTGAAAATTAAGTTCAAAATTTGAAAATTAAGTTCAAAATTTTGTCAGTTAGAAATAAAATTGAACTTAATTTAGTGAAATAATTCAAATTGAAATCCAAGGTGAAAGAACTTCCACTTTTTGCCACGTTTTGCCACTTTTTATCACTTTTTGCAACGTTTTACGGAAGTTCTTTTGCCTTGGTGAAATCTTTTGTAATTTCATGTAAGAGCAGAAATAGTTGAAATAAGCTCATCAATTAAGTGAATAACTGTTCATTAATCGATTAGTATTTTATTTTTAATCGACTAAAATTAGTTGAATTTTAGTCAGTCGCGACTAAAAACAGTTTCAGACTCAGAAAATTTTTGTGTTTCAATGGCTACTATGTTGTCATTTTGAAGAGATGATTTCTTTTGGTCTTAAATATGGTAACATTATCTCTAATTAACTAAAAGTTAGCTAACTATTTTGCAGTTTTTATCCCATTTATGAAATAGGAAAAATAGTAAAAGTCAAAGGGGAAAAACTCTTTCAAAAAATCTAACAAAATAACAAAAGTTTTTGAGTTTCAATGCTTACTTTGTTTTCGCTACCCTTGGTTATGAAAGTTATGAACATTTCTCATGATGACGAAATGATTTTACGTTTAACTCAAAACAAATATGATTGCGAGTCACAGGAAGAAGAGAGAAAGCAAAAAATTACATTAAAATTTAATATGCCATTCCTTCTTATCTATCTACTTTGTTGCTGCTGCTGTTGCGCGTTGTAATATGACAAAAATGATATTATTTAATTTTGCTTTGATGAAATATTTTATGTGAAAGAAATCTTGAGCATTTTTTGAACAATGTTTATCTTTTTTACCTTCAATCATTCCAAAGCAAAGAATTATCATTTTACTTGGTTTATACTTGAGAGTTGATAAATTTTAAATTAATATTTGGTAGGGGAAAGAAAGATGCAGAAAAATCAATAGAAGCAAAAAATTTCTAAAAGATGCAAAAGAGATTTTATAAAAATTTTGAAATTTTCAAAACAAAAAAAAACTTTCGAAAAATTCCGTTATGAGAATTGTAGATGGCGCTTGAAAAACGATTTAAGCGTCATCTATAATTTTCATAACGGAATTTTTCGGAAGTTTTAAATCTCAGTCGTTTTTCAAGCGTCCTCTATAATTTTCATAACGGAATTATTTGAAAGTTGTTTTGTTTGCCGATGACCGAACGCAATTTTTTGCCTTCTTGTCATTTTCTTTTCCAAGAAGTTTCAACTTTTGACAGCGAAAACAAAGTAACCATTGAAAAACTCAAAAATTTTGTTTGAAACTAACAAAATTTCAAGGTGTGAAAACTAAAAGATTTTAGAGATAAAATTAAGTTTCCGGATAGTTTCCACACCTTGAATTTATTAAAGTTCTTTCCCCTTTGACAGATTTAAATTTCATTAAAAAAATTTCGAGCTTTTCGAAAGGAAGATAAGGCAGCTTCTATAAATTGTGTAGGTTATGACATTTTCATTCATGTATTTGTGTGTAAGTAAACAATTAAAGAGAAAAAAGAGCATGACTAAGAATTAAATTAATTAATTTTTTCTTTTATCAAAGCAAATTATTAATTTCATAAAAGAAAAGAAGCAACATCTGTTTATATTTGCTTTTTCTTTTACTCATGAGTGTACTTAGTAAGAATTAAAGTGATTTGGATATTATACATCTGCACACATTTTCACTCTTTCATTTTTTTTCATCTACTTACTTGCTTGCTATTACAATGCAAGTTTTCTTATTTTTTTCTTTTATCCCAGGCGTGGACACACAAAGAAAGATTTAAATAAAGACAAAGGTCATATAAAGATCAACAAAGTTCAACGAAGTTCAAAAAAGATCAAAAAAGTTCAAAAAAGCTCAAAAAAGTTTAAAAAAGATCAAAAAAGTTCAAAAAAGATCAAAAAAGATCAAAAATGATCAAGAAAGTTCAAAAAAGATCAACAAAGTTCAAAAAAGATCAAAAAAGTTATAAAAAGATCAAAAATGATCAAAAAAGTTAAAAAAAGATCAAAAAAGATCAAAAAAGTTCAAAAAAGATCAAAAAAGATAAAAAAAAAGATCAACAAAGTTCAAAAAAGATCAAAAAAGTTCAAAAAAGATCAAAAAAGTTTAACGAAGTTCAAAAAAGATCAAAAAAGTTAAAAAAAGATCAAAAAAGTTCAAAAAAGATCAAAAAAGATAAAAAAAAAGATCAACAAAGTTCAAAAAAGATCAAAAAAGTTCAAAAAAGTTCAAAAAAGATCAAAAAAGTTCAACGAAGTTCAAAAAAGATCAAAAAAGTTTAAAAAAGATCAAAAAAGTTCAAAAAAGATCAAAAAAGATCAAATAAAGATCAAAAAAGTTCAACAAAGTTCAAAAAAGATCAAAAAAGTTTAAAAAAGTTATAAAAAGTTCAAAAAAGATCAAAAAAGTTCAAAAAAGATCAAATAAAGATCAAAAAAGTTCAACGAAGTTCAAAAAAGATCAAAAAAGAGCAAAAAAAAAAATCAACAAATTGCTCTTAATTGCTTTTAATTGATTTTTAGCGAATTTTCGTAAAAATATGCGTTATGTATTATAAGTCCACTATGTCTGGCTGTCTAGCTGTGATAGTCATAACTCGAGAACGGAAAGTCGTAGAAAGATGATCGAAGGCTTTTTGGAAAGGTCTCGATGCGTGGGTAATCTATCAATAGAGATTTTTTTGAATATCATGCCAGTCATTGCCGTTGGGTAAAAAAAAATTTTTTTCGCCTAAAACTTTCAGAATCGTGTAAAATGCCAAGAAAAAAAATTTTGAAAAAATTTTCATAAATCATGGCCTAGGCCATGCACTTCAAGCACAAGGGCATGAACTTCGAATGCTTATCTGTTCTTTTCAATGCTTAATTCTTGTTGCATTCTGAATAAAAAAAGCGACTAGCAGGGCGTCGAGATTGATCTACTTGTTTTACTCTTTTTGTGTGTTTAAACACCAGGACTTTGGAAATTTATCCTGAACAAATCAGTGCCAAAGCACAAAAAAGAACAACAAAAAGCAACGTTTGTCTACGCCTGGTTTTTATCTTTTTAAGCATTCACGTATATGTGAGCATAAAAAAAGATAAAAATTACAGGTAATTTCGTGGATGAAAGCACACATAAAATTTTTTTAAAAAACAATGCGCGAGATTTCTGTTTTTTGATAGTGAAGCTCATTTTTTTGCAAATCAATTCAAATCACGAGCAGCAAGCTTGTATCAGCTCTCAAAGTTAACCAGTGTTGTTACACAGGCAGCCTGTGATATCCTGTGATAATATTTACAATAAAATTCCGTTAGATGGCGCTTCAAAACGATTTAAGCGACATCTAAAATTTTCATAGCGGAATTTTTTGTAAATATTATCACAGGCAATCACAGGCAGCCTGTGTAACAACACTGAAGTTAACTGTCATAAAAATATATCACGATTACATACAAGAGATTGAAAATGCGCAAAAAATCGATTTCATTCGAATGAAAACTTTAAAATACAGAAGAAGAAATGGAACAGCAGTTCTGTGAGGCGGAAAGTTCATTTTAATGGTTTTATCGATTGACTTAAAGTTTGCTAGTCCTTTTTACATTTTTATTAGAAATTGAGAGCAAAATTTGAAGTTTTTAT
Source organism: Polypedilum pembai (assembly GCA_014622435.1). Classification (NCBI taxonomy): domain Eukaryota; kingdom Metazoa; phylum Arthropoda; class Insecta; order Diptera; family Chironomidae; genus Polypedilum; species Polypedilum pembai. The sequence goes on along the minus strand of JACWBX010001825.1, from coordinate 48,529 downwards.
TTTTACCCTTGGTACTCATTTGAAGCGAATTTAGCGGCATACAACACATGCTGCTTTGTATTTGTTCTTTGTTGGTCTTTTATTGTTCTTTGATCAGAGCCTACTTAAATCGACTAAATTTAGTCGACTTTGCGCTCCGATTTTGACAGTAAAATAATTTTAAAATAAATTCCCAAAGGCATGGCGTACAAGCAAGAAAATGAACGACAAAGAGTAACTTTTTTTTTTTTGAAATTCTAACATTTGCTCTTTTTTTGTGTGTCCACGACTGGATCTTGGTACTATCATTCGTTAAAGAATTTCAAAAAGTCAAAGCCAACTATGAGCTTTCGAAATAATTTTAAATTTTGAAAAGTTCGTTAAAAATTATATTGAAAAAAATCTCCAAGGGGTAAGAACTTCGGTCTAACGTGTGCTTACGAGGTCTAAAGTGGAAGTTCTTAGCCCTTGAAAATCTCTAATTCTCATTTTTTGATTGATTTTTAGTCTTTCATAGCATTTCACTTCAAAACTTTAATAAATTAAATTTTGTTTCATCCAAGGCAAAAGAACTTCCGTAAAACGATGCAAAAAGTGACAAAAAGCGGAAAAAAGCGGTAAAAAGTAGCAAAAAGTAAAAGTTCTTTTGCCTTGATTTCATCAAAAAGAATTTTTAAAACGAACTTTTGAAATTTAAAAAAATATTCGAATTACAGGGGACTGCAAACAAAAAATTTAAATTTCAAATTTCAACGGACAAAATTTTCAACTGATGGTACCAAGCATCTATCGATTTGTATGTAGAAAAGAATTGTAGCTATAAAATTGATAAATTACAAAATAAATTCTTTTCTGAATACTTTTGGGTAAGAAACTGAATATTTAATCAGACATTTTACAGAGATGAATGACTTTACATGTGTACATGTGCAAGAAAGAAAGATAAATCAGTGGGCTTAACGAATCAAATGTCATGAGAGTGATTTTTGATTGTGAATAATTTTTCATTTTTTGATTGTTTTATATTGATTCAAAGGAAAAATAACTTTGAAAGAAAGAAATTTTTTTTCATTTTTCTTGGTGTTCGGCATTATGCAGATATTGAGAAGAAAATTTCAAGATTTTATAAAATATTTTTCGCATTGGATTTCTGGAAATTGTTTAATATTAAAAATAAAACAGCTGTTTTTGGCTAAAATTTGTTTAACGGTTATTTCAAATTTGAACTTCGATAAAAGCGCCATCTGTAAATGAGAATTTTAAAGAAATTTTTTATTTTTGCTTCATTTTGTCTTTTTTACTTCTTTCGTTAAAGCTATTTTCCCCTTATATCAATTTCAATTATTTAAATTTTATAGCACTTTTAAGAGTTTAAATTGAATTAATAAATAAAATTTTCTTTAACTTTAAATAAAAAGAGAAGTAAAAAGAAGAAAATTTCTATAAATGCATTTATTTAGTAAAATTTATGTGTTCTTTTATTTTCCTGCTCAAGGCAATGTATTTAAATACTTTGACAGAAAAGCACGAGTAATGTTAAATTTTTCTTCTATCTTGTGCATATAGGAAGAAGATTTTCTCTCTCTTATTGAAATTAGTCTAGACTTTGGACCTTAAATGAATCATATAAAAATTCTTTAGAATATAAAAGAGCAGCATGCGGAAGGAAATATGTTGATATGTTGAGTAAATATTAAATAAATGGTTAAAAGTGAGTATAAGAATAATTTTTAAGTAGCTTCAACTACCGCTTAAACTTTGAATAATAAATAATCTTTATAGTCTGTAAGTAAGTAGCAAAGTATTTCATTAATTACAAATCTCATTATCCTTCATTTCTTCATAATAAATCCATGAAAATTATCTTAAATTCAGTGTTGTTACTGATACGAAAAATACGAAAAATTCTGCTAGATGTCGCTTCAAAAACGATTTAGGCGCCATCTACAATTTCCATAGCGGAATTTTTTATAAATATTAACACAGGCAACACTGCTTAAACTTTGCTTATTAAGTTCAGTATAATTTATTTAAAAACACAGCAATTGGGAAGATTATGAGAGATTTTAAATAATAGTTTAGTTTATAATTAGAAGAATTTCAACAAACTTTGTTTTCAATCGCGTTAATTGAAAAGATAAAGTTAGGGGATATGCAACAGAAATTTAATTTACCAAAAAAGGGGAATGAAAACTGAAATATGAATTTTTTAATATCAGTTATAAATTGACAATTAACTTAAAAGCTTTTCTTTTTCTTTTTATAGTAAAAATTCTTCTTCTATTCTTATTTATTCATAATAAATTAGGAGTCGGCTTTCGTCAATCAAAAAACCAGAGTCCGAAACCGTTTGAAGATTTAGTTGCAACTAACTAAATTCAACTAAATTTTAATCGAATAAATTTTTCAACTAAAAATCAACTAAAGTTAAGTCGATTAAAATTTGGTTGATTTTTAGTTATTTGTAAAACGATTTTGGACCAGTGTTGTTACACAGGCAGCCTGTGATTGCCTGTGATAATGTTTACAAAAAAATTCCGCTATGAAAATTATAGATGGCGCTTAGATCGTTTTTAAGCGCCCTCTACAATTTTAATAGCGGAATTTTTTCGTAAGTTTTTTATTTGCCGATATTGGTGCCGAACCCTATAATAAATCCTTAAAAATTATCTAAAATTAGATTATTAAGTTCAGTATCATTAACTTAAAAGCTTTTCTTTTTCTTTTTTAATTGAAAATTTTTCGTAGAGAAGAGAAAAATAAAATCAAAGTTCACTATGAAGCTTTTATTGCGTAAAAAGAGAAATAAATCATAATTCTTTTTACTCACATCACACAATTTTCCTCATCATTATTTTTTCACATACATGGTTGCTTTTCAACTAATAAAAAAGAAGAAAAAAGAAAAATTCAAGCAGATAACAATTTTTCATTTTATTTTTCTCACACAATAGGTAAAATGTGAATGATCAAATGTGTGAATGAAAAGTCTATTTCTTACGCTTAATAATCTCAGCCTCTTTCGAGAATTGTGTGGTGAAGGCAACACACAAGGAAAATAAATTATTTTTAACGCTTATAGGTTCACTATGTCTGGCTGACTGACTGGATTAGTCATAACTTGGCAATAGAAAGTCGTAAAAATGTGATCGAGGGCTTTTTAGAAAGGTCTCGATGTGTAGGTGAGCTATCAAAAAAGATTTTTCTACAGTTCATGGCGACCCAGTTACTGGGCCATGAACTTTGGTCAAAAAATTTTTTTCGCTTAAAACGTTCAGAATTGCATAAAACGCGAAGAAAACAAATTTTGAAAATTTTCATAAATCATGGCCTAGATCATGCACTCCAGGCACCAGGGCACAAGAGATTGATCTACTTGTTTTTATTTTTTTGGCTAGGTATAAGATTTATAGCAGTAAATTTTTTTCTTTCTTACATTGAAGAAATTATTTATTGTTTCGCATTTTTACACGTCTGAGACTTAGAAGATTTTCTCTTCATTTTCACTTTTTTTTTCGCAACTTTATTCTTGCCTTGAGAGAAAACGCGAGATGAATAGAAGAGAAAATTAAAGAAAAAGAAACTTGAAATTTTCGTATATTTCACTACCTCATCAATTTACACTGTATGCTTGCTATTACTGTTGCTGAGTCATGAGAAATGAAATGAAATGACGGAAATGAACTTTTCTTTCATTTTAATAAAACTTTTCTCTTGCTCTACCTTTCATTTGAGAGCGATTCAAAAGTTATGTTGTTGCTGAAATGTTTCTTACTTACAACTTACTTGAAATGTTTTGTTATAGAGGGCGCTAAGATCGCTTTTTATTTCCACAAATTATTCATTTTATTTTAGTCTTCTTGTATTCATTTTCTTTCTATACACATAAATTTTAATAAGAATTATAAGCTCTAAATATGATTTTTCAAGGAAAATTAAAAATAGTTAAAAATTTTCAATAAAGAGAGCGCTTAAATCGCTTTTATTTTTGCAAATTACTCGTTTTATTTTAGTTTTCTCGTGTTCATGATTATTGCATTAAATCATTTTCATCCTTTTCCTTCTGTGCAAGTCAATTTTAATAAGAATTTTAAGCTTTAAATATGATTTTTCAAGGAATTTTTAAAATGGTTAAAAATTTCAGTTATAGATGGCGCTGTAATCAAATTTCTCGACAATTTTTATTTACTTGTTTAAAACATGGCTTTTAAAAACTTTCTTGAGAAACCAAAAAATACGTTTTACATTCCGTTTATAAGTCATGTTAAAGACATAAAAAAGAAATGTTAACGTATTTTTTGGTTTCTCGGGTTCAGCTTTAAGAATAATTTTATATTTGAAGTGAAATTAGAACAACAACAAAATTTCAGAATTGCTCTTATAGTGAACATTTTTGAGGATATAAAAGAACATATTGAGTCTCTGTAAAACAGCAAAAAGTTTCTTTTTTGAACGAGCAAGCACCGTATGTCAACAACCATGACAACAAAATGTGAAATTGAAGAAGAAGAAGAAGTAGAAAAGTTTCATTTCTACATTTGCTGACAAAAATATTTGAAAAATTTTCTTCAAACAGCCAACTAACATGATATGCTTTATGTATAATGATTCTTCAAACCAATGTCATGGTGTATTCAAATTTTGACACAGACACAAAAATTTCTTCTTTTTAACTCATTTAATAAAAAATTTTCTCTCATAAATCTTCATTTTCATTCATCAATCCAAAGGTAAATTTTCACTCTTTTGTGATGACAGAAGTAAAAATAGTGTGTTCAACCCACACCAAAAATTCATCAATTGTTCACAGAAATTATTCTTTTCTCGCTTTCATAATAGACGAAATATTTCAGTCATTTTTCATGTCTTATTTTTGAGATAATAAAAGTCGAGCGTTTCTTGTTGATTTCGACAAACTTTTCAAGCTTTTTTTCTTCTCGTTTTAACGGAATTAAAGTTTTTGTGAGATTTGAAAGAAGAATTGAAATTTTTAAATTAAACGTTAATTTTGAACTAGAAAAGTTGACAGTTATTTTATTCAAAATTTAAATTTTGAATTAGCGCGTTTTAACACAAAAACTTCAAATTTTCTTTGAGAAAAACGCGCTAAAATTTCTTTTTTTTTATTATTGCTTTAAACTTGATTGTTTTAGCATTTTAAATCTATCATGAATGTTTTCTATTGAATATAGTAAATAATCTAAACTGCATTTGTAATTTTCTCAGAAATCGCAAATTTTTGTAACGAACTTTTTAACGGAAAATAAATTTAAATTTTGAATTTCAAAAAATTTCAATTCTAAAAAATCGTTAAATTTAAATCTTTATAAAGAACAATTGAGCAAAACGAAAAACGTGCAAAATTCAAATTAAGGGAAATAACGGTCAGTTGAGATCTCCTGAGATAAAATGTAAACAAAAGAAATATTTCAAATTCTATTTCGCGTCCTTCTATTTAGCATCTTTTTAACGGAAAATTAAAAGAAACAACGCGCGAAATTTAAATTAATTTTTGAATTTCAAAAAATTTAAATTCTAAAAAGACGTTAAATAAATAGCAATCTTTTGAATTAAAAAATATGTTAAATTTAAAACTCATTATTTTTCATAATTAAAAGCAGAGTCCGAAGTCGACTGAAAATTCATATCTAAGTCGACTAAATTTAGTCGCACTCAGTTCAATTTGCTGTTCATAATTTTGAAAAATTTTAGCATACAAATTCGGGCTCTTCATCAGTGTAAATAAAAAGATTAAAATTATCAAATTGAAAACTTTCAGTTGGTCCCACAAAATCCACATTTATCAGCACTTTGCACAATTTATATAAAAATATTTTCCTTTATTTGCTGAGCAATCAACAATGAATGAGAAGGAAGAAAAAAAACTTTTTCAATATTGTTTGCAGCATATTTCCTTGATTGAAATTGAACTGAGTGAGAGAGAACTAATAAGTAGTTGAAAGAGAATGAAATTTATTCAAAACAATGTTTTATGCAAGGGAAAATAAATTTTGATAAGCAAAAACAGAGTAAACATTGAAACATTAAAAAATTTTTGTTTGGAACTGTCAAAAAGAAATTTTTATTTTGTTAGTTTGTCTTTCCCTTGGCTTTACGTTTTTAATTTGAATTTTTTATTATCACAATTTTATTATTTTGTAGAGTTCGGCCGTCTACGCCAACATCAATAAACAAAAAAATTTCTGAAAAATTTCGTTATGAAAATTATAGAGGGCGCTTAGATAGTTTTTCAAGCGCCATCTACAATTTTCATAGCGGAATTTTTTGGAACCTTATTATTTTGTTAACAAAAAGTTTAAATTAAAATTGAATTTTCCATTTTTCACTGATTTTTAATCCATTACAACTCCAGCTTATTGGAACAAAATAGTTGATAATGTTATCTTTATCCCATGAGCAATTCTGACGTGCATAATATTCCATGTGATAGAGACTTAATAAAATTCCCATACCTAAAACAAGTGAGAAAATAAAAACATTAATATCAAATAATTGGATTTAATTCATTCAGATTTTTATTTAATTTGGTAAATTTATATGAAATTTAATGATTTTTGAATTTATTAAGAATTTTGACCAAATTAAATAAAATCTGAATGAATTTGAGACATTTTTGAGTAAGTCAAGTTGCACAAAAATATGTCAAGTAAGAAGTCAAGTTGCACAAAAATATGTCAAGTTGAACAAAAATATGTCAAGTAAGAAGCCAAAGTGGAACAAAAATATGTCAAGTTGCATAAAAATATGTCAAGTAAGAAGTCAAGTTGCATAAAAATATGTCAAGTAAGAAGTCAAGTTGCATAACAATATGTCAAGTAAGAAGTCAAGTTAAACAAAAATATGTCAAGTTGCATAAAAATATGTCAAGTAAGAAGTCAAGTTGCATAAAAATATGTCAAGTAAGAAGTCAAGTTGTACAAAAATATGTCAAGTAAGCAATCAAGTGCTGAATTTTACTTTTTTTTATAAACTTACCAATAGCTATGCTCATCCACATGAAGCAATTTCCAATCGTTTTCATATCTTTTCTTGTTGCAAAGAATAACAATACACCAGCACCTTGAAATTCAACGAAAAGAATTGGATAACAAAATCTGAAGGTGAAACCAAGGATGTATTCATGAAAGATTGCTGATAAGCAAAATACTAAAAACTGGCAAATTCCTCGCTTCTTTTTAAAGATGTGTAAATAAAGGTCTCTGTAGACATATTGATAAAGCCAATCATGCACAATTACGTTCCATGTACGATAATAGACAGAAAAGTTTGTAGCATTCCACCAGTCTCGATAGAACATTCGATCTGAAAATCTTAGAAACTCTGCAAATGCATTCATCCATGAATGAAGAACCTGCAGGAACAAAATTTAAATTTAATTACATGAATTCAAGTAGAATGATTTAGGGTAAACGATTTTAGTTATGGATTGTGATTATAATAGAATAAAACAGTTTGGTAGTTTCATTTAACCGTTAAAGAATTTTGAAAAATGTTTGCTATGATTTTTCGAAATTATTCAAACTTGAAAAAGCTTGTTAACAAAAAATTTAAATTTCATCATTTTGTTAATTATTAATGTTCCTTGATATAAAAGAAGTTATCATAAGTATAATTCAGGCTTGATTTCAAATAATTTTAGCCTAAAACTTGAATCATTTTGTTTTTGATTCAAAAATTATTTTCGAAATTTTCGAAAATTCAAAATCTTTTTCGAAAATCAAATTTGAAATTTAAATTTTAACGGTCAAAATTTCAAATGAAACTACCAGGTAAAACAGTTTTAATAAGTAGAAATTTAGATTGGTAATTTTTGTCAATTTTTAGAACGCGTTTTCTTGTTCTTTTTGACGAAACTAATGCGCAATTTTTGTAAAAAAATAATTTTTTAATAAGGAAAATTCGTGATTTGTGCCTAAATAAAGTGAGAAGTATAAACAAGTAGGTAATATTGAAGTTAAGACTTGAATTCAAATTCTTGAGTTCTTTAAAAGACCGAAACAAAAGTGAATCAATGAAAAATAAGTGAAAGAAAATATCGAGAAAATTTCAATAAAACTTTTTCCGTTAATAATAAATTCAAAAATTTTGAATTTTGAAATGATCTTAAGATCAAAGTTCAAATTTTGATCTTCTTAATGCCGTTAAAATTAAACGTTCAATCTCAAAAGGGTTTTTGAATTTCTGTTTCATACAGAAAAACACTTTAAAATAAATGGAAAAAGTTCAGCTTTAAAGATATAAAAATCAAATTTTGATAAAAACGTAATGGAAAGATCAAATTCAGCATTAAGTTCAATTTGCTGAATAAAAAAATTTAAATTAATTTAAACGTTATTTTTAGTACAGAAAAATATAAATCATAAAATATCGCAATTAACAAGAAACAAAATAGTTAAACAAAAATGAGCAATTTTTAAAAATTACTCCTGTCATGTTTTCTTTACGAATTATGATAAATTCAAACTTTTTGACCAACATCATGCCGGATCACCATTAACAGCCATGCACTGGCTTATGGTCGACACTATCCCGAAAAAATTTTATGTCATCGTGATCTACTCGTCAAGATCATTTCAAGTATATCTCTTTACTCCTATATTGAAAAATTCAAAATTTTCATAGTATATGAAGTCATGCCTGAGTCCATGTCGTTAGGCACGATGTCAGAAAAATCACTTGCGACATGTTTTTTGAAACCTTTCTTGAGATTTAGGGAAGATTTATGGAGAAAAAAAAAATTTTGACCCAAGAGCATGGAGGACCTTCACATTCTGGCCCTCCACCATGGACCGGCATGAGCTCGGGAGAAATGAATGGACGACAATTCATTCTCATGCCGAGACCTATCTAACAAGGTATATATCACCTCTCCACGACTTTCTATTTTCTAGTTATGGATCGGACGGACGAACAAAGTGGATATTTAAGCGCTTTCTTTTTCAAAGAAAATGCGCTAAAAAATATATCACAAATTCGTGATGAGCTACAAAGCAAATTTCTGATAGAGAATTTAAAGCATTTTAAGTTTTATCCATAATTAAAATAATTTACCTCAATTCAATGTTGTTACACAAATTGTTACACGAAAAAATTCTTCTATGGAAATTGTAGATGGCGCTTAAATCGTTTTTAAAGCGTCATCTAGCGGAATTTTTTGTAAATATTATCACACGCCGCCTGTGTAACAACATTGATCTCAATTTTCTCACTTTTAAACTTGAATTTTGATAGAGAATTTAAAGCATTTGTATAATTTAATTACTTACACAATAAAATCCAATTAAAAAACACAGAAGCCCAGGCAGCATGCTATTAAAAATTGATCCCATTAATTCTTTACTTCCAACTTCATAAAATTGTGAACCAAAGTATCGGAAGAGTGGATACATAAATCTTTCAGAAATAAATGACATGATGAAAATAACACCAGCAACTTCAAGAAAACAACCAAAAATAAAACTCCAACGAATAAATTTATTTCGTGGATATTCATCACGATATAAGAGTGTTGGTGCAAAAAGGAAATAAACATATTGCCTAAAATAAGGTAGCGGCTGTTTCTCATTGACTTTTGCACTTCCATTTGGTGGTAATGTTGGATCATACGTGCTGTCATCGGATGATGAATTTTCCTCAGATGATTTACGTTTTCTGCCTGATTTCAATGCTCTTGGAACATTTGTACGAATAAATGCATAAGCTTTCATTACAAATCTTACTTGTTCCATTAAAACAGCAACAGAACTTGCTTGACCTAACTTGAAATGAACAATAGCTTTTGTGTAAATTGTGAGGAAGCCAAAAATGAATCCAATGACAGAAATAACACCACAATAATGCCAGATTGTTGTAAAAAATCCTCGTTTTGAAAAATATTTTCTTGTTATTCCAGCCCATGTCATAAAAACAGGATAAAGAGCAAAAATTGTTAGCTGCATCCAACACCATATAAAAATTGCATATTTGAAACCTTTAAAACCTGTCACAATCGGATCTAAGCCAATATTAATTTTTCCCGTATCGACAAAATCCGAAACAAACACATTTAACAGTAAAAGGTTGAAGATAACGATAAAAATATGATAAATCGTCTTGACATGTTTGATTTCAAATAAATCGGTGAGTAATGAATTACGAGGTTGAAAATGCTTTTCTGGTAATTTGTCCGGAAGATTTTTGTCATTTTTTTTAGTAATTTTTTTGGTTTGTTTCTTTGGTTTTTGTTTTAAATTTCGATTTGTTTGGCCATCACTGAATAATTTTTCAACATCAAAACGATTAAGTGCTAATTTGTTAACTTCATGAAAAAATTCTTCAAAAATTCTCTCAATTTTATCATCAACTTCATCAACAATTTGTTTGTGTTTGTTTCTAAGATTTTCTTTCAAAACTTCTAACTCGACATCTTGAATGATTGAATTTGAACGACGAACTCTTTTTTCTGTCATTATCAACACGAATTTAGCGAGGAAACTAAATTTACTGGCTTGAGCGGTAAAAAGAACTAATTTGAAGTTCTGCCTTATCTTATCGACATGAAATTTTTTTATTATATCTTATCGATAATGTGTGTGAGATAATGGCTTTAGTTTATAGCGAGTGTTTTATCATAGGAAAACTAGATGCCACGGATCGATATATTTTAGTGCTTTTTTGGAGCCATGGATCAGTTTTTTGTTACCAATTCATTCTTTAAAGCAAATTCTATTTGTTTTAAAAATAACGGTTTTTTAAAATTTGAAATTTAAAAATTAACTTAGTAATCGGTGAAAAATTTTTATTTACAATTTTAAATTTTAATTTGCAATTTCTCAAATTCAGTAATAACTTACAATTTTCTAACTAAGTTATAAACAGTGTTGTTAAACAGACGGCTTGTGATAATATTTACAAAAAATTCCGTTATGAAAATTGTAGATGGCGTCTAAACCGTTTTCAAAGCGTCATCTAGCGGAATTTTTTGTAAATATTATCACAGACTGTCTGTTTAACAACACTGGTTATAAACCAATAACTCGATAGCACAAATCAAATACAAAATCATAAGTCTCTAGCTATTTTAGTTTTCAAAATTTCGCCTCTCAGCCGTGAACCAGTCAAAGTGAATATAAAAGCTAAATTTTTGTTACCAAAAATGCGCTAAAAAGTAGAAACGACGCTTAATAAGAATTGCTAAATTTATTTATCTGTGATGAATCATGTTATAGAACACACCTGAAAAGAATTACAAAATTTTTATCAATTGGGTTTCGCTATCAAATTAGAGATAAAAAAATTTTTTTCTTCTTATTCATTGCAATAATTAATAAATATTAATTTTTGATTAATGTGGCGTGTTGTGGATTGTGCAAATTCTTAACGACGTAAAAAAGATTTTAATAGAAATATTTTCTGTCTAAATCTCAATTTAGAGTTGTAAAAATAGAATCTGCTTTATAGCTTTTGGCCACTGTAGCTATTGGCTATTTTTTCGAAAAGTAGCTTTTGGATATAATAGATTTTGGCTACTGGTTACGGACCAGTAGTTTAACAACTCTATTGTAAATTACATAATAAATTTGTATCTTGCTCTCTCTCTTCTCCTTTAAGTTTCAATTCTAAAATAAAATTTTCTTTTTATAACGTAAATTAATTATTTGAATTCAGTTTGAATTCCTCTAAGAGTTTCTTTCTCTTTTAAAGTCAAAAGTTAAGGGCAATTCTCTGATTAAAGTAAAATCGAAGAAAGTGAATTGTAATTTTTCTCAATTTGTTTTCGTCGAATTTTGAACAGTGTTGTTACTCAGGCAGCCTGTGATTGCCTGTGATAATATTTACGAAAAATTTCGCTATGGAAATTGTAGATGGCGCCTAAATCATTTTGAAGCGCCATCTAGCGGAATTTTTTTTAAATATTATCACAGACAATCACAGGCTGCCTGTGTAACAACACTGATTTTGAATTTTGAATTGACATTTTCATAAATAAATCGATTTATTCTTAATTTAAGTTTATCAGATGAATATATTTGAATAAAAAAAAGATTCACTAAAGATAAAAAGTCAAATTGTTGCAGAAATCACTTTCAATATTTCATCAACAACGATTTCAAAATTTTTTTTACTCTACAAAAACTGAATTTTGTTCCTAAGTAACGCAAATCAATTTTCAGCTAAATTAAAGACTTTTAACTTCTAAAACTTGTCATAAATAATATATTTTATCGTTTTTACATGTTTCTCTTTTAATTTAACTGAGGAAGTATTAAGATAGAAATTTGCAAAAGTAGAGATTTTTATAGAAAAATTTAATCAAAGAATTGCCCATAAAACACTAATTGCTATGATAAAGAACTAAAATTAGTTATTATCATCGTAAATTAAAATCGTGTTCATTTACAGCTAAAAGATTTTTCTGTCCAAATATTAATATAAATGTCGCAAAAATGAAAATAAATCCCTCCATAATGGTCATAAATTGAATTAAGGTGACCAAAATCTTCTCAAATCTTATTCAAAAATGCAAATCATGAAGAAGGAGATAAGGAAAAAGTAAGAAAATATTGTCAACAGTACTTGATTTCTCTTCAAATATAAGTCTAAAATTAGAGTTCGTAAAATATCAAGTTTTAACCGATTTATACTAATCATACTTGATACGAATCTAAAGAAAACAATTGCAATTAATGATTGATATACTCACAAATACAGAACAGTAAAAAGAATTAGTAAAATTTGTGAAAATTAAAATGTCAAAAAATTTGATTTCAACGCCCTCTATAAATGAAATTGTTAACTATTTTTAATTTTCCTTGAAAAATCATATTTAGAGCTTATAATTCTTATTAAAATTGATGTGTATAGAAAGAAAAAGATGTCAACGATTGAATGTAAAAATCATGAATTCAAGAAGACTAAAATAAAAGAAATAATTTGCAGAAATAAAAAGGCGATTTTAGCGCCCTCTATAACAAAACATTTCAAGTAAGTTTCAGAATTGCTCTTGAATATTCTTTTTGAAATTGAATAAATTTTGGTCATTAATATACTTTATTCATCTTCTTAATGCTACTTTTTTTAAAAGCTGTCAATAGAATTAAAATATAAACAAATTGAAAAACATGCTAAAGTCCGCCTATAAAAATTGTCATTGATGAAACTTTGTCATGAAGTATGAAGCGTGCAAAAGTGAAGGAAAAAATTAATGTAGCGAAGAGCATGCTCTCCATACGTAAACAAAGAATAAGAGATAAAAAGTTTCATTTTCAATTCTCAAGCGTGGGTGAGAGAAAAGAAAGAAAAACACTTTTGAATGAGAGAGAGAAGCAGCCCAGAAGAGTGAGTGAAAAAGTTTATAGTCAAGTGAGTGGTTTGGTTTTTTTTAAAACTCTCTGAACATGATATGAATGTTAAAATGGTAAAATGAAATGAAACTCAACTCAAGGGGTTTATAACAACTTGATTGTAGAAGCATGAGATAAACATTGTTGACCATAAAAGTTTTTTCATTTTGAGAAGTTCTTTTTCTGTTTAGCTTTATTTTTGCTTTAGAAAAATTTTACAAAAATTGTCAAAAACCCTGTAAAATAGATATTTTATCAATTCTTTACGCTACTTAGTAGAGAAAAAGAAATTTTGTAAAGTATTTCATTGAAAAATTTACAGCTTTTAAACAGAGTTGGAAAAATTGTAAAATTTCAAATTTCATCTTTGTTTGCTTCAAATCCTGTTCAAATCAATTCCACTGCGTTATATATAGACAGTTTACTCAATTTTCATTCGATTTCTACTAATTTCAATTCATTTAAACAAGAATTTGTGACAAAATCATAGTTGAAAAGCTATTAAATGTCTGACAAATTTGGATTCATTTTTTCTTTCTATTTTCACTTCAAAACACTTCCACTACATTGTATACAAATAGTTCACTTAATATTCGTTCAATTTGTACTAATTTTAATTAATTTCAATGAATATTTATGATGAAATTTACGAAAATTATTTTAGAAAGCTGAAAATTTCAAATCTTTTTGTTTTTCTTTTAAGTCTTGTTTTAATCACTTCCACTGCGTTATATTTAGACAGTTTACTCAATATTCTTTCTATTTCTACCAATTTTAATTAATTTCAATTAGTATTTGTGATAAAACTTGCGAAACTTTGTTTCACGAATTAAATTTTTTTATTTACAAAATTTTGTGGTGAAAAAGTTTTTCACCACGAATATTTTATTCACCACAAAGTATTGTTGTAAACAAAATTTTGTAAATTTTATCATAAATTCTAGTTGAAATGAATTAAAATTGGCACAAACTGAACAAATATTGAGTAAACTGTCTATATACAACGCAGTGGAAGTAATTCAAACAGGATTTGAAGCAAAAATAGAGAGATTTGAAATCAGAATTGTTAAAAGAGGAAATTTTCCCTTTACGTATTTAAATTTAAGAAATTAAGAAAAATAGCTCTATAAGCTTAGTTCTAACCAAAGAAATTTGAATGATTTTGAGTAATAAAGAAAATAGAGCAGTTTTAAGTTTTTGCTTGTTTTCATAAATTTGGTCAAAACATTAGCAGCTTATCAACTCTGTTTTTAAGTCCTTTTCACCTAAGAAGCTATGAAATGAAAACTTTAGTTTAAGAGCACTGTGAGAGCATTTGGAAAGATTCTTTATTGTTATATTATGTATTCGAATAGCTCTACATTTAACAAAGAAAAAATCTTATTTTGCTTCTACTGCTGACAAGCTTTTTACTTTTTCTAAAGGGAGAAATAGAGAATGGCTTGCTTGCATATAAGTAATGTCTCATCATTATCCTCATTGTCACGTTCAAGCTCTCACAATTGCAGGATTGAATAAAACTTTGTCTGTGACATGCTGTGCAATGGTTATTTATTTTAAAAGATTTTTTCAACATGTACAATAAATCAGTTTTATTAAATATTTGTCAAATTCAGTCATTCAATAGTTTTCATCATATTGTAATAAATTTTAATTAAAATTTGTCATATTCAAGTGGAAAAAATCCAATTATATGACGTCTATATGAATTAAGTTCATGCCAGTGTTGTTACACAGGCGGCCTGTGATAATATTTACGAAAAATTCCGCTATAGAAATTATAGAGAGCACTTAAATCGTTTTTGAAGCGACATCTAGCGGAATGTTTTGTTAATATTATTACACGCCGCCTGTGTAACAACACTGAGTTCATGCATTGATGGATATTTTTAATTATATATGAAATTATATTTTACTCCCCGAGAAGCGGAAACCATTGATTCATCCTGCTCGGTCATCGTTCGCTCTTTTATTCTCAATGGCATTGTTGAAACAGTTTCAAAATTTAATTTAATTTAATTTAATGAATACACAAGCGAATCGAAGGACGAAGAAAAAGTTAAATTGATGAAAATCAACATCAATCACACTTGCGGCAGTGGTAAAATGGCAAATAGATTGAGTGAATGACAGCACATGCTGATGGCAGAGTAAAACTTTCTTATTTTTTCGATGACAAAGCTGCTGTTACTGATGCTTAATGATATAGAAATTAAAACTTTTTTCTCCCATTGCTTCATCATCATTCAGGCGCTGATTTCTGCCATTACTTGAAAGACGAAATACATTAATTTTTATGTAATTTGCTGTTCGATATAGAAGAAAAGTTTCATGATCATTATAATTACTCTAATTAGCTTCAATTTTGTTGCTGTTAAGAAATGACATTAGTTGAATATGACAAATGTGTCTTTTTGCATCTTTTAGAGCCTATGGAACCTAAATAGAAGATATTTGTGCTTTATCTTAAAATTCAGTCGAAAAATTCGCTAATGTTTGAATTTGCCATCTAAAACCAAGTTCACTAACTAAAATTAATATTATCTTAATTCATTAAGCACTTAGACACTCAGTTCTATTGAAATAATCATTTATTTAGTTCGTTTTCTACTAAAATTTAATTATTTTTATTCACAAGCATTTTTCTAAAATTAAATGTTTACTTTGATTTATTTTTTGAACCTCTTTTTTGAACTTCTTATTGGGCAGTTCTCTGAGTGAGCGAAACTCGAAAAAACGATAATCCCAATATTCTCAGCGAACATATGTTGAAGAATAACGAAGGGAATAATTTTGTAAATAAAAATTTTGAAACTTTCCAATCGTTTTTGTTTTCTACAAAATCCAATTTGTGTTACTAAGTTACGCCATTTTCTAACAGAAATCATTGATTTTAAGTTCTAATAGCTAGCATGGTAGATAAAGCGTAAGTTATAGATGAATAAAAAACTTTTTTAGAAAAGATTGAAAAATTCTTTATGTTACTAAGTTACGCTTTTCAAAAATCAAAATTTAGCCAAATTAATGGCTTTTAAGTGCTAGAAGATGGTCTATATGATCTATTCATCGTTTTGACATGTTATAAACTTATTTTGAAGACCCTAAGTTAAGGAATAAAAGAGAAATATGAAAAAGTAGACTTTTTTTTGTAGAATTTGGTCACTCGTCGAATTGCCTTCAAATATTATTTAAATTTTCTATGACCGTTACAATTTTATTCGATTTATGTAAATTTAACTCTTTTTTCATTGACAGCAGAAAGTGAAGTTGATGGTGCTTTATCCATATCTTCAGAATTTAAACTATCATCATCATATTCATATTCATCATTTGATTCATCTAATTTTGATTTTTCTGTCTCTACCACGTCATTATCATCTTCTGCACCATAAATCATTGAATTTCTTTCACTTTGAATTTCAGGAATAATATGTTCAAGTAACATTTGACGAAACAAATAAGGTTCCATATTACGTGCAAGATAATAGAGAAAAAGCCAATCAGAAAAATAAAATTCATTTGTTACAGTGCAAATATCCCATGGATTAAATTTCCCAGGACAAGCGAGTGAAAACACAAAACCATTAAATGCATTTGATCTGTGGAAAAAAATAGAAAATTTAATTAACAATTTAATTATAGAAATCCAGGAGATCTCAACTCGAAAATTTAACGGTTATTTTAATTTAAATTTAAATTTTTTATTTAGCGCGTTTTGCTACAAAAAACGTCAAAATTTTCTTTGAGAAAAACGCGCTAAAATTTTCATTTAATTCTTTTTTTACTGCTTTAAATTTGATTGTTTTAGCATTTTAAATCTCTATTGAATTTAGTAAATAATCTAAACTGCATTTATCATTTTCTCAAAAATTACAATTTTTGTTATGAATTTTTTAACGGAAAATTAAAATTTGAATTTCAAATTCTAAAAAACCGTTAAATTTAAAACTTTTTATAAAAGACAATTAAGAGAAAACGACAAACGCGAAATTAAGGGAAATAAAGGTAAGTTGAGACTCCCTGGATAGAAACTTAATTTGCATACCTTGAGTGAAGATATAACGTCACTAATCTCCATAGCAGTGATAATATTGTGACCGCTAATAATACACAATACCAGAACCACAAGAATATGAAAATTTTCTCATTAATTACATTCAATGCCATGACACAAAGAGCTATGTGGGCGAGAAAAGATTCTTAAAATTTTTTATTAATTTTAATGAATTTTTACTCACCGTCATGCTTTTGAATTGATCCTGAAGCACCAAATTTATGAAAATGACACTTGGTTACTTTTGGAAAAACAATATCAAGCGTACTAAGTTCACCCTTAAAGTCTTCATTTATATAATTAATTCCAAGAGTTAAAAATTGTTTTCCAAGGAAAATATGAGTTATGTAAATTTGTAGCAGTAAATTGACTAAATTTAATATTTCACAAATAATCATTTTTGTTGCCCAATAGCGATTAACTGTGATGTGTCTTACAAATGCCATTTTTATAGTTGTTAACTGAGAGGGAAGAAATTTTAATAAATTATTCTTACAATAGAGTGATTCCATGAATAACTTTAACTCAAATTTTTTCACAAGGTTTCGATTGTTTCAGCAAAATTCACACTTGATTTTTTTACAGAATAGTTGTGAAACCCAATACGGTGTAAATTTTTATCTTTTACTCTTCAATATTGTAGAATAGTTGTCAAATCAAATGTGAAGTGAATTTTTGGTCTCATACATTTTATTATTACAAAATAGTTATGAGAACCAATACGAGATAAATTTTTGGTCTCAAACACTTGCTTGTTGTGAAAATTACAAAATAGTTGTGAGAGCCAGTGCGAGATTAATTTTCATAGATTTCATATTAAAACATGATTCAAATAGTCTTTTTAGCCAAAGTATTTATGAGTCTTCAATAGTTCTGATAGGTCAATCAATAAGGTCTCGGTCTAATAACTCGATGGTCGGCGGTTCGAATCTTGTCGAAGGCGAAAATTTTAAATGTCATTTTTAGTATGTTTTAAGTACTTTTTCATCAATTTTAGTCATTTTAGTTGTGTAACAATATACGAGAAAGAGTTTACACTAAAATTGTGTTCAAGTAGTTATTCTGTAAGAGTTTGAACAAAATTTAGAAATCTTCAATAGTTCACTCGGTAGCGTTCAAGTTTAGAAATTCGATGGTAGTGAATTCGAATCTCGCCTAGACCCTCGATATATTTGTTAGTAATTTTTTAAATAGAAAAGTTAACTTTTTAGTTGTCTGGCCATATCCGAGAATTAAAAGAAAATCAAAAGTGTGCGAAATATCATAAACAGACAGACAGACGAAGTGAAATTGATAATAATAAAAAGTGTGGTAATGAGAAAAATCGAATTTAGTGAAAAAGATTGTCTCACTATCCGTGAAATCACCCAATAAAGAAATTAAAACAACAAACCTTTTTCTTGAGTGTTGGTTTAGAATAAATCACATAATTTGTATTAATTTTTAAGTCTTCTTCTCCTTGAATGAATTTTGATAATAAAATTACTTGTAAGCCATTGACTAAAGTTTTGATTTTTCCTCCTTCCCATGATCTCCAAAATAAGTGTGGCAAATAAAATGCAATAGCTTGAGCAAAAAGTACAAATGGAACCCATTGATAATATGCATGATGAGTTATTTCATCATCTGGATATACTGGACCTATTCCTGGATGTGGAATTGCACTTTTATATAGCAAAGTCTCATTTATATGGCGAAGCTGAAAAGAAAATTTAGTTTATTAACTTCTAAAAAACTCTGCTAGATGGCGCTTAAATTGTTTTACAAGCGCCCTCTATAATTTTCATAGCGGAATTTTTCGGAAGTATTTTTATTTGGCGATGATCGAACCCTAATTAATTTTCAATTAACTCGCAAATGTAAGGAACAATGACTAGAGAGTAATAAAAAACAAAACAACTGACAGAAGAAAGCACTTTAAATGCTAAATAACAAAGTTTTACTATTCATTGTGCATGTTGCAGCAAGTTCAATTTCTCTTGTGAATACAAAGAAACAGATTTATGTGTCATTAAAAAGAGCACATAAATTGCACTTGAGAATCTCTTAAGGTTCAACTTACCACGGTAAATGTTGTTGTGAAGAAGCAAAAAGTATTGATGACATGTTCAGGAATTGTTGGTGCTGTATGAAATTGAAAAAATAATCTTTGCTTCGTAATGAAATTTAATACAAACCTCCTCCTACCATACATCGAATATGCTCACCAATGTAACTTCTATAATAAAATTTTTAGAAGAAAAATTAACTAATTGATTGACCTTTTCTAACATTAAATTTCATTTGACAATTATGAATGAAAGTCAAGTAAGAAATTTTATTCAAGAAATAATAGACAAAGGGGAAAACAAAAGAATTCTAAACTTTTCCAAATATCTCTTTAATTAAGCCAAATCATTTCATGAAATTTCTTCATAGCGTTTAATTAAACATTAATAAACTATTAATTGATTAAAAACTTCTTTAGAATATTGATATAAGAAAATAAATTTCTTCGAGCAGAAATGCAGAAATTTTTAAAATATTTCTACGAAGTTAATTTCTTCTGAATAGACAATTTTTTTTGAATTTTTTAAAACCGTTACAAATATTCATTAAATCTTTTTAAATTTTTTTAATTTATTTTTTATGAAAATATATTAAGGCATAAACTATAATATGAAATACATTTAAAACTAAATTCAGTGATTGATTGAAATTTCAAATTTGTTTTAAAAACACAATTTTAGGGAAATTTTAAGGGAATTTCATTTAATTTTTTCCAAAAAATTTTGTTGACATTCCCCTAGATTTTTGAATTTTAACGACTAAATCTTAAATTAAACTTTTCTATTGTTATTTAACTCTAGAATGCTTTTATAAGAATAAAAAAAAATTCAATCAAATTGTTTACAAATAAAATATTTGCTGCGTTGCTTTTATTTGATTTTTGTTGCATAAAATAAATTTTCCGCGTCACTGAATGAATCACAAAATTTTACTGATTTCATTAAACTTACCTAGATGTGACTAAAATTGTACAAACTAATAAAATTAAAAATGTTGCACGATAATGAAATTTAAATCCTAAATTATCGATGCTTATGACTTTTTTCTTAAATTTTAAATGTGGTGTAATTGAGGAGAAAGTTGCAATCATTTTTTTTTTGTTTGTTTCTTCAAATTCACTCAATCTTATCTTTACTAACTTTTATCACACTTTTTTTTTGCTAAATATTCTGCATGTGACGCTAAAGTACATTTCGTTTGTTCGCTTGCTTATCACATAATGCACTAACCGCGACAGACAGTAAAGTAATTGAATCTAATTAAATTTCATTTTCATCACACTCGTGTGAAAAAGTAGTGAAATGCATTTAATAAATTTATATGCTGCTGCTGCTGCTACTATGACATTTACAAAAGGCAACGCTTGAATGTAAACTAAAATTGATTTTCAGTTTTTTTTTCTATAAAATTTTTTGTGTGTTTTGATCGAAGATGTATTAGTAGGTAAGTAGCTAGCACATGTTTATATTAACTACAATTATATGGTTACTTAGGTAGATTTTGACCGTTAAAAATTTTAAATTTGATTTTGAAAAACTTTTTGAAATTTCAAAAAATTCGAAATTCATTTTCGAAAACATTTTTGAATTTCGTTTTGACCGTTAAAAAATTTTAAATTTCGAAAAATTTTGAAATTTCGAAATTGATTTTCAAAAATATTTTTGAATTTCGAATATCATTTTCAAATAAAATCGAAATAAATACAAATTTTAAGTTTAAATTAAGTGAACTAAAATTTTAACCGTTAAAAATTTAAAATTCAAAATCAATTCGAAATTGACTTTCGAAAATATTTTTGAATTTTGAATTTTTCGAAAATAATTTTTAAAATAAAATTCAAATTAATTCAAGTTTTAAGCTGAAATTGGTGTGAAATAATGTTAGTAATAACTTCTTTTGCATAGAGAAAAATTAATAATTAAGCTAAATGACGATAATTAAAATTTTTTTAATAAAGAAACTTTTCGAAATTCAAATCATAGTAAACATTTTCAAAATTCTTTAACGGTCAAATGAAAATACCAAGGCTAGCTAGTGGCAAATTATTATGAAACATGTGTTAAATTTACTCAGTTACTATTGCAAATAAAATATATCAATAAATGAGAATCTTCTTCTTTTTCTTCACGCTCAATTGTGCATGTATGAATGAAATAAATACAAAAATAGAAACAATAGTCGATAGGCAGGTGATAATATGACAGAAGAGGAGCAAAGTCACGCACATTTTCTCTCTTATACAGAGTAAAAAAAGATAAGCGATGTCGTGTGTTTATGTCAAGTGCATTAATGTCAATATTTACGTTTTGTTGATGACATAAATAATTAAATTTGGGTGTTCCAATTAAAAGCAAACTTCGATCTCTCACTCTCTGTGTGTATATTGTGAAATCATCAAAAATTGATTTGTGAGTTTTCGGCACGTTTCGAATTAAAAAAAAAAGGTAGAAAAATTTACTCACGTGTTTATTTATATGGATGACATTTCCTTGCTATGTCAAATGTTACTTTGATTAAAATTGTTTTTTCAAACTATTTTTTGTTATTATAAAGCAACCAAAGCAACGACTAATATTTGAACTAATTAATTATAGTTTTCATAGTAGGCGTTGAAAGGAAATATGAAAATTTTTTTGATGAATTTGTAAAGAAGAATATTTGAGGATAATTAGTCACAAGAGAGAGAAAGTGTAGGTGTATAAATGAATATTCATTTTGCGTTTTAAATATTAAACTATGTTTTACTTTTTCCTTAGAATAGAGAGAGTAAAATATTTTTCAAATTTAAGCCTTTAAAAATTTATTTCGTGAAGTTTTTATTCAAGGAGAAAATAATTTGACGAAAGATTTTAAAATTTCGCAATTTTTTCGTTTTTCGTCAGAGCTATTTTCCCCTTGTTTTCAGGTAATGTAAATGATCCAACCTAATTTTGGATTTTATTGTTTGAATTTTTCAAAACCGTTACAAAATTTCTTTTAAAATTTAGTTTTAATTATATTCATTCCTTATTTAATTGTGAGGAAAATTTGTGAGGAATTGTGAGCAGGAAAATTTAATGATTTTGCTAAAATTTTGCATTCAAAATAAAAGTTTTAGGGGAATTTCAGAAAAAAATTTTGTTGTCATTCTCCTAGAATTTTGAATTTTAACGACTAAATCGCGTATTGAAATTTTCTATTATTTCTCATGTTATTAATTATTTATACCTTATGATGCATTTTATTATTTAATTTATTCATAATTTTGTTAAAATTTGGATGAAAACAGAGAAAGTAGAAATTCTCGTATCAGCGACCCAATTATTAATTCTAATGAAGATGCTTGAGTCATTAAACTCAAAAATAATTGAGAGAAGATAGCAATGGTCGATAAACGAAAAGTTTGTTCAACTTTATTCGCGTTCAGAGTTGTTATAAAGACGGTCTTTAACGTCTTTCTAAATATTTACAAAAAATTCCGCTATAAAATTTGTAGATGGAGCTTAGATCGTTTTGAAGATCGTTTTCGCTTCAAAACGATCTAAGCGCCATCTACAATTTTCATAGCGGAATTTTTTGTAAATTGACGTTGTAGACCGTCTATGTAACAACTCTGTTCGCGTTTACTCATTAAAGTTATATTTATTCAATTAATTTGAAAACAGTTAAGATAAAAATTTAGCTAAGAAATAAAGTAATAAATTAGAGCTAATTTCCAATAAATTTAGCACAATTTAATTTAGCTTAAAGCTCGTAAATTAGACAATTTTGAGCTTCTTCATTAATCATCAACAGAATTGTTTTAGTTTCAAACAAAAATCATCGACATGGAAAAGACAGAAAAGTCAAACTAATGAATTTAATTTTCAGCACACTTTCTATTTACCATTTCATCTTTCTTTCTCTCCTTTTTCTCTTATTTGCTTTTACTTTCATGAATATTCAAATTTTTGCTCTGTCATTTGCTACTATTACATGCTATTGCTACTGCTGCTGTTGTTTAAAAACATTATTCACTTTTTCTCGCTTCCTTTCGCACTTAAATTATTTTTCTATGTCATGAAAACGGAAGGAACACAGAAAAATATTTAAAGGTGCTTAAATTGTTCACGAAATTTAGGTTATTTACAAATTTACAAATTTTCTGTTTAAAACGAATTAAATTTAAGCAATTAAAAGAATATTTTGAATAGAAATGAATTTATTGTTTTGCTAAAATAATTAAGGGGACAGCTAAATTCAAGAAGATAATAATTTCAACGAAAAATTAACGAAAGTTTTAAGATTTTTTAGATTTTATCAAAAATTTTAGCTCTTAGTTACCTTTTGAAGTATTTTTATTTACTTTAATTTAACGGTCATTAGAGATTTAAATTTCGATCGAAGCGCCATCTTGGAAATCTCAAGGAATTTTTTCAAAACTAATATTTCCCTACTTAACTCGAACTTAGAACAATTTTGTTTTAAAAAAGCAATTTTTGCTGAAAAAAATTTTGTTCTTTCAAAAAACTAGTGAAAATTATGAAAAAACAGTAAAAGTAAATTTTTTTGAAAATTAAAAACAGTAACAGTAAATTTTCCGTTAAAAAAGTTTATAAAAAATTTGTAATTTCTGTGAAAATTAAAAATGCAATGAGGAATCATTTAAGAAAGTTTTTAAAATGTTAAAACAAACAAATTTAAAGCATAAATTCTCAATAAGGAAGAAAATAAAAATTTTAGTGCGTTTTTCTCAAGAAATTTTTTTTAAGTTGCTTGTAGCAAAACGCGCTAGTTCAAATTCAAATTTTGAATAAAATAACCGTCAACTTTTTGAATTGAGAAACTCCCTGGATTTTCTTGTATAAAATCGAGATCTACATAGACTGTCAACATCACAACTCTGATTTTAATATTAGTTCTAAATTGCACATCTTTTTGGGTCATTTTTAATGATTGAAAGATGGTTGAAAATGTTAATTTGTGAAAATATATTTAAAAAAAACTATAATTATTTGTGGTTATAATAGAGAGAGAAAGAAAGAAAAAATATTTTTATGAGAGCTTAAATGACCTAAACCATTCATTCATTCTCCATTCATGGACGGAAGAAGAGATCTTGATAATTTATAGCTCACCCTATGAGTCTCAGTATGTGATTTTTTCTCTCCCTCTTGCATTGTCTGATATTAATAGATATGCTGGCTTGTGCTGTAGTGGACATAAACCAGTGTATAGAATATATATTGCCTTATCATTTCTTTGACACATGAATTAATTTCGTTTAGATTAGATACGGAAGTTGCTAAGGAGCTTTAAGCTCTTTTACCATCAATTGTTGACTTGTATGAAAAATCTTTATCATGTTCGAGCGAGAGTGAGTGAGTTAATTGGTTTTTGGCTTATATTTTGTGAAAAGCTTAAATCACATGAGAAATAAATAAAGAAATAATAATTTAAGCCTAAAAGAAGATTAAAATCTTTTTTAAAAATTGCTCATTAAATTTCTTTCAAAAATTTTTGTAAATTTTGTAAATTAGCCATATTTAGGCAGAACTTTAAATGAACAAACATTTGTTTACTTACAAAAGCAAAGAATCAATCATAAAAAGTGAAAATTATGATTGGAAAATCGAGATTTTGACAAAGAAATAAAATCGAAACAAAAAATAATCATAGTAAGCAAAAAAAGAGTTCTCAGGCCTTGTTTTGAGCAGAATTCTTTTAACAAAGGGGAAAATCAAGTTGTGAAACAAAAGTTGCTCTTCGTTTTACACTATTGCTCAACATTTCTTAAAACTAAACAATAAGTTAAATTGATTATAGTTTTATTTCTTTATTTATTTAATTACATTTGAAGTATGGGTAAATCCATGTAAGGATAACTCAGATTTTTTAAAAATAAAATCGATTTTTAACATTGATGGAATCATTGAATTGTCATTATCTTTGTTTTTTTTTCTGTTGTTATTTATGATGAATTACTTCAATGAAAAGTTTTGTGAAGAATGATTGAACCGTTTTTGAGAAATTAGGCAAAAAAGTTAAAAAGAATCGGAGTTACCTTTTGCGACATTTACGTGGAATTGATTTTTTGTCAAAACTACACACTTTTATACAACTCTGAATGGCTCAAATCGTCCATGCTCACAATACACACCAAAAGATTGCTACTAGAGCTTCTAAAATAGTTTCAAAACAAAATATCGCAAAAGAAACTCAGAATTTTTAAAACTTTTTCGCAAAAATCTATTAAAATGCTATTTTAATCATAAATAAATAAGTTATCACAAATTCCACTACACCCAAAGAAAAAAATTGACAATTCGAATTGTGAAATTGAATTTGCTCAGATTTAACAAAAAAATTGTCAATTTTTACAATTTATATTGTAAATTTTTTTTTTACAATTTTTATTGTCAAATTCTACAATTTGATTGTATTCTTGAAAATTTCACAATTTTAGTTGTAAAAATTCACAATGAAAATTTTTAAAGAATAAAAAACGAATGAAATTTGTGCCAAACGGTTTTAAAAATATTTATGGTTTATTGTGTCTTCAATCATTATTTAAATGAATGTACAAAATGGATAACGTTATGAGTTAAAAATATGAGAAGTTAAGCAACATCAAGGAAAATCTTTACTTAGATGGGTGACTGCGATTAACAATTATGAATTGTAAAAATTGACAATATTCAATGTAAAATAAATTTTTTAAATTTTAATTTTCACAATTTCAATTGTTAATTTTAACAACTTAAATTGTGGAATTTTCAAAAATTTAATTGCAAATTTTTACAATTTGATTTTTAAAGAAAATTTACAATTAGATTGTAAAAATTGTCATCGCTATTTTAACAATGCAAATTGTGAAATTTTGTACTGAAATTACAATTTCATTATTAAATATTTCTTTGAGTGTAAGAAGACATATAGCACAAAGATGAAAATCTAATTTTTCGATGAAATATTGACGAAAAAAATTTTTAAAAATTTGTCAATGAAAACTCATTTTATAAGCAGTTAGAGAAGATTAAGTTGACAATCTGGCAAGCTTTGAGATGTCTGCCGATAGCTTAGTGAAAGAGTAACTGACCGGAAACCAGTAAATGTGGATTCAATTTTAGCTCGGACATAGACATGTCAAAGTTGTTTTTTTTTCTCGTCTGTTTTCAACAGAAAAACGTCACAATTTCAATGAACTTTTAAGTGTTCAATTTAGATTTTTTAATTTTTTAAAATTCATTAAAATCAAACAAAACTTGTCACAGTCTATAATAAATTTTGTTTTTATCAGTATAAATTCATAGCCACGTGCTTCATTTTCTCACTCGCTCTTTCTCTTTCTCATTTTTCTATTTTGAGCTTTTTAAGAGAGCGAAAAAATGAGCTTTTTGAACAGAGAAGAGAGAAAATTTTCTCATAACATTTTCATTTCAACATTTCAGTCCTCTTGTTGACTCTGTAGAAAATAGATGCATTTTTAAATTCTTCCCTTCGATCGTGGTCGTGTATTTGTCTAAGTTTAATAATACAGAAAGAAAAGAAAAAAAAAAGTGAAGCTATTTGGATTTGTGAAAAATAGAAATTTTGATACATATCAAGGGACACATTTGTATCTTTATAAGGCAAAAGAAAAAAAAACTCCATTGCATGTTATGTCGAGGGAAAAGAAAGCGGCGGTAAAGATATAGATCAAAGTGAAATAATTTTTTTTTCCTATACATACAGGATATGTGAGTGGAATGAAAGGAAAAAAAATTCTAATAATTTACATGATGTATCGATTTTTATGTAATCAAAAAGTAAATTTATAAATTTAGAATGTGAAAAAGAATTTCTGCGATATTTAAAGTGTTTCGTGATAAAATATAATTGTGACTTGCAAAAGTTTTATATAAATTTTCTCATATCAAAATAATATTTAACCAGTGAATGTGTGTTTGTAAATTTATTAACTGTGAAAAAGACGTAGAATAGTTTAATATCAATTTCTCATATAATCCAGAATAGTTAATGTAAGTTAAACTATGAATGACATTTACACACCTAAAATAGAAAGAAAACATCAGCATAAATTGTAATTGATATTGATTTTGTCATTATAATGACATTACAGCGAATATAAAAAAAAGTTAAAAATAAGAAATTGCAGGAAAAACTGAAACTGTTACAAGTTGAAGGCATTTCGAATAATCAATAAATAATCAGTTATTCTTATGCTTACTGCGATTATTCGGCAAATTTTTACAATTTCTAAAAAAAAACTTGAATCGTCTTCAAAAACTCGAACATTTAACAAAACTTTGACTGTTTTCTATTTGTAACTGCTAAATTCACAATTCTTGCAATTTATTAACAGATATTACAAAATTTTTAATGATTTTCTGTAAAATTTTTCTTTTTGAAAAATTTCAAATTTTCACTTACAAAATAAAACAAAAATTCCATAATTGTAAATAATTTTACACTTTAATATTTAATTTCTTGGCAGATATTACGAGATTTTCAATGATTTCTAAGATTATTATGATTATTTGACGACTTCTAAGAAAAATCAATTTTTCTTCAAAAACTCAAAAATTTGGCAAAACGTTGATTGTTTTCTATTTGTATCTGCTAAACTAACATTTTTTATTTCTTTTCCTTGCTAAATATTGTAGTTTTATAACAGATATTAAGAGATTATCTGTAAAATTTTAATTTTTACAAAATGTAAACAAAAACATTTTGCAAAGGTTACTTTAACAATAAAAACAAACAAAGACATTTTAGAAATAAATTAATTTGAAAGTTACTGGATATACGAAGGTAAATCCTGTCAGCAACGATAACTTGAGCAGAAAAGCGTTTAATCAGGAGGTGCTCGGACTGTCTGTTTATTAGACAGAACTGCAAACAATTCTATGCTTAAGTAACAAAAACTAGAAGTTTCTAACTGAGTATTTTTGCCTTGAGACAATTTCTCATTTATAATTAATGAATTTGTCTGCATTCTTTTTTTAAATAAAGGCTGATGAAGGACTGACATGTATGCTTTGTATAATTAGTTAAGTGGATAAACGATAAACTGTCGTGTATTAAGACTTGAGATTTCATCATATTGTGGCGGTAAAAAGAGTAACCTGAAGCTTTATTCACTATTTTCCTTATCTTCATTAAAATATGATTGTGGAGTGAGTAAAATAAGGTTAATTATCTTTCCGCCTTGTGGTATATTAATAAATTGTTTTCACTCTATCATTAAACTCGAAAATGTTTGCTAAAAATAAAATATTTTCTCTACGCGGTGAAGATTTTCATGTTTAGACAATAAATTTGAGGCTTTAGAAAAAGTAAAAAAATTTCTTTATCAGTTGAAGCAGTGTAGCTAGCAGTAAAATTAATAAAGAATTTTTCATTTTAAAATTTACACCAAGGAGATCCAGAAGTTATTCGATATATGAGGATATTACGTGATTAGAGCGAATTTTTGATGTCTATTAATAAGAATTATCTTAGATTTTAATCAAAGATTTTTCATTGAATTCAAAAAATTTAATAATCTGAACAAAATTGCTGAAATAAAAAAGCAAAAAGCTTTTATCAACGTTTACTCTTTGAAAAATATCAAACACTAAATAAGAAAACAGAATGCAGTGTAATCTTCAGCAGAGTTGTTAACCTACTGGTCCGTAGCTCAAAAATAACGCTCAAATAAAATTTAAAAATTTGATTTTTGCTAAACGCACTCTGTCATATTTGTTTACATTCAGAAATTTTTCTCTTTTAACAATTTTTCGTAAATTTTCATTCTAAGCAACTGTCGCCAAGCGACAGCTTAAATTTAACGTTCCGTTCTTTTTAAAATTGCTCGTTTGGTTTATTTAATTCGAATTTT
Source organism: Polypedilum pembai (assembly GCA_014622435.1). Classification (NCBI taxonomy): domain Eukaryota; kingdom Metazoa; phylum Arthropoda; class Insecta; order Diptera; family Chironomidae; genus Polypedilum; species Polypedilum pembai. The sequence goes on along the minus strand of JACWBX010001825.1, from coordinate 19,263 downwards.
AACTTTTGGTTCAAAAAGAACAGAAAGAGTCAGGACTAAGTTAGAAAGTGTAATTTTGTAATTAAAGCAATTACATTAAAAAATGTATTTAATTAAGATATTTCAGTGTAAATTTATGGTCAAATGATCAACGTGAATTATTAAAATAAAGAATAAAATCAAATTTAAGATTTTTCATTTCCTGGTTTTTTAATCTACCGGGAAAAAAATAATTATTTAATTAAATATGAAACAGTGATTGTATACTTAAGTGATATAAAAAGTCAATTAAAAGCAAGGGGAAAGAATTCTAAAAAATTAACAAAAAATTTTATAATTTCGTACAAAAAGTTTTTGATTTTCAATGATTACTATGTTTTTGCTATCAAGAGTTTTAACTTCTTGATTAAAAGAAATATGAAGTCTTTATCATTTGTAATTTCTGAAATTTCAGTATCCAAACAGCCAGACAAAGTGCATTCAATAGCGACTTTATTCTGTACAAAAATTATGTAATGAAAAACAAAAGCTTAAAGACTTAAATTGTAAACCATAAGAAAATAATGAAATTTACGTAATAACAAAGAAAGATAAAGCGAAAAAAATTTAGAATGTTAGCAACCGCACAAAATATGAAGATTATCTGGACAAGAAAGAATTTCATTAAAAAAATTAATAAATTAAATTTTTGTCTCTTAATAATTGTTTTTATTTACTTATAAAACATTTATTCACCATTAGCAACGTAATTTATTTCTTATTTGAAGTGCATATTGTTACTTGTGAATGCCGCGAGTGCTTGAGTGTTTTTATGAAGAAAACCAAAAATTTATTTACATGAAATTCAATTGTCTGTAATTGAGAAGGCAAATTTAATATTTTGATAACTTTTTTCTTCCTAGAAAAATTGTAGGGTTCAGCCGTTGGCGACGAAATCGCCAGACAAAGAAACTTTTTCCGCTATGAAAATAGGTAGAGGGCGCTTGAAGAAAACTATCTAAGCGCTCTCTAGCGGAATTTGTTGGTAGTTTTTTGTCGATGTCGCCATCTACGGTCGAACCCTGTCTAAGCAATTTTCTATTTTTATCCAATTCCAAATTAATCACTCTCGAGTGTCAATCGGCATTCATAAAAGCACTTATGAGATGAAGAATGTAAGAAGATTATCACTCAATAAGAATCATTGATAGCACACACATGCCGCTTTTACTCGTTCAAGATATTCAAGAGAAAGATGAGATCAAATAAAAAAGGAAATTGCAAAGAAAGCAAAATAATTCTTTTTTTTTTTTCATCGAGACACAGACGCCAAAAAATTTCACTGTTGTTGAGCTCAGCACTTTGATATCTTGTTAATCATCACTCTCACTTTCTCACAAGAAATTGGTTTATCTTTTAACGACTTCTTATTTTCTCTAAGAAGGATTTTTTGTTTCCTTTGATACACAGAGAAAAAAAAAGTTTGAGCAATTTGTTTGAGTTGAAATGCTTTTATTTGTCTGATTTTTAGTCAGGAAAAAAGTTTGTTGTGATTGACATTTTTAAGAGCATGATAATTATTTTGGTTTTTACAAAGATTTCTATTTTATTTTTCTGTTGAACAAATACTTAGAAATACTTAGACAGTTCACAAAAATTTATTTTTCAACTTCGCCTACTGACATTAAAAAAAGTTAGGGTTCTAGCTTTTACCTATTTCTCTTGAAATTCAACGAATTCTTAAAAATAACGGTCAAAAAATTTTCAAATAAAAGTAAACAAAAAATTTCAGTTTTAAAGTTATAGTACTAGCTAAACTACTACCAGAGTCCGAAACTGTTTTGAAATTTAGTTTCAACTAACTAAAATTCAATTAAATTTAGTTGATCAAACATAAAAGACTAATTGGTTAAATTCTAGTTGTTTTTTAGTTGAAGATTTTTAATCGACTAAATTTAATTGAAAATTTCAACTGAAAATCGATTAACGTAATTAACTTTCAACTAAATTTAACCGATTAAAATTTTTCAAAGAAAATTGAACTAAATTTAGTCGATTAAAAACTTCAACTAAAAGTTAACCAATTAGTCTTTTATGTTTGATCAACTAAATTTAGTTGAATTTTAGTTAGTTACAAAACAGTTTTGGTCTCTGGCTTTTATCTACTTTCAGTTGTTCAACAAATTCTTAAAAATAACGATCAAAAATTTTTTTAAATAAAAGTAAACAAAGAAATTTCGATTTTTAAAAATTTAAATAAGAACACCAAAAAAACCTTTTGTACATTCGTAATCAGCGACTCAAAATTAACTAAAAAAACATTTTTGTATGCGCCAGTAAAGTTTAAATAAGAATCCGAAATTTTAAATTTTAAATTTAATCGATTTCGGGCTCTGCCTTAATTTTTAGCTCAAAAATTTTCATTTATAGTCAAAATGAATTGAATTTTGCCAATTTTCAATTCAATTTATTTTTTAATGTTCAAAAGAAAATTTTTCTATTTCTATTTAAAGCAGAAACATTTAATGTCTCAATAAATTATTCTTTTTTTGATTAAATTAGAACAAAATTGCTTGCAAAAAAGAAAAATTTTGTTTCAATATCAAAGAGCAATCATCAAAAAAAAAAAATCAATGAAAAAGCTATTAAGAAAAGAAGAAAAAATATTTCACTAAAAAATTTAATCTTCTTCAATTTTGAACAATAAAAGAGCAATTTAACTCTCATATTATCATATTCTTGTTCTTTTCCTAGACAACAAAAGAGAAAAAGATTTCCCTTATGTGTAGGTAGTAAGAAATTGCTTCTTGATGAGATGATTGCGTGAAAATGCTATAAAATGTTTTTTTTAGATTCTCTGAAGATTATCATCTCGCGCCCAAATTTTTCTATAAGCTTAAGTTGTAAGTGGCAAAGCAGAAAAATATTAAAAAGAAACTTTTTTTCCTAAGAAATAATAAAGTTCGCTTTCTTAATTCCAACATATAGAAAAAGAACAGACAGAGAAAGAAATAATAGGAAATTTTAATTTGAAATTTAACGGTTAAAATTCAAATTTAGGGGAATGAAAACTGAAATATTTTAACATTCCTCTAAATTTGAATTTTAACCGTTAAATTTCTATTATTGAAATTTTTCTATTATTTCTTTTTCTATGTGTGTCGGAATTAAGAAAGTTTTTCCCTCCTCCTCTTTCATTGTTCTTAATTGCTACTTAAAGGCATTTTGATATTATCTCCTGATTTGCACATAAAAAGTTTTTTTTCCTTTTTCACTTTTTTATGTTTAAAATCACAAAAGAAACTTTCATTAATCTGATATCTGCTTGATGTTAAGAATAAATAATGCTAAAGGCTTAAACTTGAATTGAATTTTCTTTTAATTTTAAAAAAGAGTTTATATTTTTCTCTCAAGTTTTCAATTTTCATTCATGAAGTTATCAAAGTTTAAAACTCTTTGCTGTTTTTGAAACTTTTTTCATGTCTCTTTAACTCGAAAAAGAAGAACAAAAATCTTCTTTGATAGATATCACCTAAGGAGAGTACAAAAAGAGAGGAGAAAAAACTTTCTTTCGTAATTTCTTATTCACATTTTATTCGGTTTATCTTGCAAACTTTTGATCTTGTAAAGGCTTCGACAACGAAACATATTTTTCAGTTTTGGGTTTTTTTATGGAAAGAAGCAAGAATGTCCCTTGTTTTCTAAAGAAAAAAGAATCAGTAAAAAAGCCTTTTTCTTAAAGAAGCTAAAAGAGCACACAATTGTGTGTCTAAATATTTATGAGAATTCCATCAGAATTTGAACGCTTGTAGCACTAAAACTTTCTTATATATAAAGAAAAAGAAAAAGGTGAAAAAACAACATTGAAAAGTTTCCTTTTTCTTTACATATATAATATTTGGCCAATGTCCTGTTTGCTATTCAAACTTTTACCTTTCTTTTAATCTTAGTTGTTTCATTCAAAAAATTTGACCGTTAAAATTAAAATTTTTTCTATTTTCGAAATTTTCGAAGTTCATTTTCGAAAATAAATTTTAGATTAAAAATTTAAGTTTTAAACTCTAAAAGAGTAAAATAAAGTTTGTTATAGGTTGATAAAAGTGTTGTTATATAGACGGTCTTTAATGTCTATCTAAATATTTACAAAAAAATCCGCTTTGAAAATTATAGATGGCGCATTAATTGTTTTTGAAGCGCCATCTAGCGGAATTTTTTGTAAATATTATCACACGCAATCACAGGCCGTATGTGTAACAACACTGGTTGATAATATTCTCTTTTACAACGAATAATAATAAGCTCGAAGATGTTTTTTCTAAGTTTTTTATTGAAAAATTATGAAATATGTATATTTTCGAAAAATCATAGTAAACTTTTTCAAAATTTTTTAACGGTCAAATAAAACTACTAAGCAAGCTTTTAATAAAGTTTTCTCATAATAAAAAGATTTTTGTAATAGAAGAAAACTTGAAAATTTATTTATGATGAAAAATTGACTTTAAAATAGAAGATAAAATTGCTCTTCATTATCTTCTATTTCTTAACAGAACAGCTGCAATTTTTAATATTTACTAAGCAATCGAAAAATCTTCAAGCATGAAATTTTCTCACGCCGAAGTTTTTAGCGCATTTTTGGAAAAAAAAATGCAGCTTATACATTCACTTTGTTCGGCTGGCTGGCTGGCTGGCTGGTTTACGGGTGAGGAACGAGATTTCGAAAACTATAATAGCTAGAGACTTGCGGTTTTTTGTGTTTGGCTTGTGCTATCAAGTTATTGCGGCGACGGCTAGTTAGAAAGCTGTCACTTATTGCATTATTCGAGAAATTGAGAAATAAAATTTCCATATTAAAAATTGTAAACAAAAATTTTTTGCGACTACGCGGTTTTTTTCGCGCCTTTTTAAATTTTAAATTCTATTTAACCGTTATTTTTATGCAAATGAAATTTGCTTTAAATGATTGTAAAACATTAAATTTTCATATTTTAATGTAAATGAACGGAAAGTTGATGGCGATGGAAATTTTAATATAACTTCGAATTTGATTCAGCCATTAGAATTATTATTCGGAAAAGCTTCTGAAAACTTATTATACTCATAGAAATTCTGATTGTTGTAATCAAATTAAAAAAATGACAACTAGCCATCAAGATTTGCAATTCAACTTTACTTTAACAATTGTATTTAAAGTAAAGTTTCTGTCTCTATAAACGAATCAATTAACTCTGTTATTTGTAACAAACACTGATCTGGGCGCCAAAAATGCGCTAAAGTACACCAATCCGCAATTGAGTACTTTCACCAATTTTTATTTTATTTGAGACCTAAGAAAAAAAGAGAAAGAGCAATCTGCGTATATTATAGAAAGAAAAAAGAAATTTTCTTAAAATACAATATTAATCCGCAAGCAGCAAAGCATGAAAGAGGGAATTTTTTATTAAAAGGGTTAGTTGCTGCTCGACTGAAAGCAATAAATATTTATTTCAAAATATGCTTATGGTAGATAAAATGAAAAATATACAAAACAAATTCTGTTTAAAAATTTTCTTTTTGTGATAGTTAAGGGGTAAACAGCTTTGATGTAATATACTAAAAAACGCGAGAAATGGCGAAAAGAACCATGTCGTCGAAGAAATTTTACAATTTTTTTTTTTCAAAATAAGTCAATCAAGAGACCTTAAACTCACTTGAATAATTCATGACCTGTTTCATCGATCTTGATTTGAGCAACTTTTATAGTAAAAATGTGAGCAAAAAACCGATTGCTCAGTTTGAAAATCTAAATTGTCGTTACAAAATCTTTTCTTAAATTTTTAATTTCATTCGACTTATGACTCAATTAAATCTGTTACGATCAGTGTTGTTACACATGCGGCCTGTGATAATATTTACAAAAACTTTCGCTATGAAAATTGTAGATGGCGCTTCAAAACGATCTAAGCGCCATCTAAAATTTTCATAGCGGAATTTTTTGTAAATATTATCGCAGGCAGTCACAGGCCGCCTGTATAACAACACTGGTTACGATTTGATCGAGACAGAAACAAAAACTAAATGATGCAAAACATTCTTCTAAAGGTCTGAAAATTCTTTTGATTTTTGTTGATGTCAAATTTTCTTAAATGAACTTCTTCAGGGTGAAAACTTAGTCGATTTACACTTTTTTAAGCATAAAGATTAAGAGTCAATCTTTGTTTGTAAAGATTTATCTCTAAAAATAAAGATTTTGACAAAAATTTAAAATGTTAACAAAAAATAATCATAGCAAACATAAAAAGTTCTTAAATCTTGAAAAATTCTAAATTTCTCTTTTAATTCTTTATAAAAACTTCTCAATTCACTAAAAATATGATTAATAAGCAGTACTGAAGCATTTCTACAACTACAAAAGCTTAGAATTTGGCATAAAAAAAGTTTTTACATAGAAACTTTTGTTTACTAAAAGTAACAAGAAAAAATTCTTTCGTCAAAACAGTTTTCTTTCCCCTTGTGAGTAGCAAAAAAAATTCTTTTTAAAGCCAGTGCTGTTGTTGTAGCTAACAATGAGATGTTGAAAAATGAGTCTAGAGATCGAGCTGTGGGAAATAAAACCAAAAGAATCAAGAGAATGCTGTACAAAAAAGCAAATATATCGATTTATTTATGCTATTTGAAAGAAATCAAATGAAATGTTATAGCGAAGATATGTTGCAGATAGAAAAGGAAATTTTATTTTATTTCTCTGTTGAATATCAAATATTTTTCAATCTTTTGAATAGAAAACGCTATTAAATTATTCCTGTTAAAGTATTGAAGAGAGTTTAAGTTTTTATTCAAATAAAACTTTTTTGATATTTTCACTTTGAAATGTTTACTAAGATTGAATTTATCAAATATCACATAAAATTATTTTTTAAATTTCAAATGACCGTTATTTTTGTATTATATAATGTAAATAAAAACACTTTTTTTTACTCTTTCCAATATGAGCTTCATCAACATCCACGCAGACATACAGAGAGAGAATAAATGCAATAAAAACTTCACATTCATTCATTCATTGAGTCTGTAAAAATAGCATAACAGCGTGAATTTCATTGCAAAGAGCAAAATGAAAATGACAACTTTTAGCTCTTAGGGAAATGAAATTGTAGAATCAAATAAAGAGAGAAATTGAGCATTGTTTAAAGTTCCTTGTGACTGAAAGCAAAAGACAGAGTTTTTTTTAAAACTAATAATGACATGCATAAGAACAAATTTATGATATTTAATTTGTTAAACAAAAACTTTTTCCATTATGAATAGAAAAAAGTTTAACTTGTTATAGAAATTAACTTTTAAAAGGATCATTAAATCATTAAAATCAAATTATAATTATAATCAAAAAATAATAGAATATTTAACCGTTAAAATTCAAAATTTTAAGGGAATGTAAACTGAAAAATGTTCTAAAATTCCTCCTAAAATTGCTTTTTCATAACTTTAATTTACAAAAAAGAAATCAAATCTACATCAAAATTTTAGACAAAATGAGAAAAAAGATTACAACAAAGAAATAATAACACAGTTGAATTCGCTATTTAATCGTTGAAAGTCAAATCCAGGGGAATGCCAACTGAAAATTGTTCTAAAATTCGCTCTAAAACTGCTTTTTTAAATACAAAATTTTAAGAATTCTCTGAATTTTTTTAATAATTGTGCTTAATATGATTCAATATTTCTTCAAAATTAGATAAGAAATGAAAATAATTAAAAATTCATAGTAAAATTAAATTTTTAAAAAGAAATTTTGTAACGGCTTTTGGAAATTCAAATTTAAGTTTGGAAAATTGAATTGATTTCGACTTTAAAAAATTCAAACAAAAGTTGGACAATTTGTTCCAAGATTGAAATATTCTATAATTTCTTGACCATAATGAGATAAATGTGAGCAAAAAAAATGTTTGTTGAAATTTAGGATGAAACAACAAAATCAGTTCAAGGTTTTCTATGCGTCAAAAGTTTCTAATTTCACGGCAAATCTTATCGTATGACATGAACAAATTGAATGAGGAAATTAGAAATTTGATCTTGAAATGTCCGTCCCATGATATGATATGAGAATGTCTCGATAACAATCTTGACCATATTGACTTTTTTGTTTCTTTCTAGATGGAATCACTTTATACAACCGGTCACGGATTTCATGGATTTCCGTCCACGTTCAACATATCGTCACCCACATCATCATTTTACAATCCAAGTTCCACATGGGGCAGTCAAGAAGGCATTGTAGCACTTGGTGTCGTTCTTGGCAGTTCAATATCATTAGTTGGATTAGCATTTGCTTTTATCACTTATAGGTAAGATATTTACTCTATGTGAATGGCATTCGTGATGAGAATTTTCAATTTGAAAGAATTTTGTTAGAATTCAAAAATAACCGTCATTTTTTTATTCGAATTCCGCTGAATTCAGCTGAGTTTTGTTTACTTTTAATTATTGTGAAATAAAATCAAAGTAAACAATTTTTATTAATTAAACGTGAATAGTTTAGTTTTAAGTGAAGAAAAACTATTAAAGAAATAAATTCCAACTGAATACCTGAATGAACATTAAAAATCCTTTATTTTCTTTGTGTTTACTTGCATAATTGAATTTTCACTTGGTTCACTCATTCAAATATAATTTGATATTTCCATATGAACGCTATCAAAGATAGAAGAAGATTGAGTAAATGTGATTTTAGTCATAAATGATGTATGCGAATATATTTATGAAAATGTTGTATTAATGATTTACTCGCTAGCAAGCAGCTTGTCTTGACCTTAATACCCGTAATCTTCTAGAATGATTTATTGCATTCACCTGGCGTGCTTTTCTTCCTTCTCTTAGCTCTTAGTGAAACATCTCAACAATTTTCCTTGCTTTTTTTAAAAGTTTTTCATCTTAATTTTGCGCTACAAAAAGTAAAAAGACAGAAATTGGGGTTGAAAGTTTATTTTGGGATTGTGATTTCATGCAATATACGGTTTATCGTGTTATTTTATAGCTTAAAAACATGTAACAGTCCTTCTACTGCTGCATACTAAAGGTAGATATCTAAATGATTGCGGACATAACAATTGGGTTCCGCATATGATCAAGATACTAGAAAAACATTCACTTTGTAATATAGAATAGATTTTTTGTATATAGTGGAGTGCTATAAAGCCATAACATAATCTTCATAGTCCTTTCAGTCAGAGTTGTTACATAGACGGTCTATGTGAATATTTCCGCTATGAAAATTATAGATGGCGCTTCAAAACGATTTAAGCGCCATCTACAATTTTCATAACGGAATATTTTGTAAATATTTAGATAGACATTAAAGACCGTCTATATAACAACTCTGCATTCAGTGATAAAGCTCTCTTTATGTTGAAGCAATGAGGCAATGGCTCTACTTGTATACTTGGACAAGGCTTTTATTTGTTACTATCAATCGACTGTTAGATGCACAATAAAATTTTATTTCTATGAAAAATCAATAAAAATTTCATTTCTTTTATCAAATCATTTATGAGAAACATAAAAAAGGTTTTTATAGGAGCAAGCTTACATCATCATAACTCCATAAAATTTTAACACAACGCCTACTTGTTTTAAAAAAATATTTCTCACTTTTTTTAAATCTTCCCTTGCGCCGAAAAATGATTTCTTCTTGCCAATTCAGTGAGTTAATGATACGAGTGAGAATCATACTCTTGTGCCTATTTATTTCGTCATCAAAAACAGAGTTGAAAAGATGCCAAAGGGCTGCTCAATTACAAGTGTTTGTATTTTTGTTTTAAATCCTCTTCATATCAATTCTACTTCATTGTATATTTCGCTATCAAAATCAGAATTGTCAAATGGCTGTCAAGTTCAAGTCTTTCTATTTTCGATACAAATCTTGTTCAAATGACTTCCACTGCGTTATATATAGACAGTTTACTCAATATTCTTTCGATTTTTACTGATTTCAATTTATTTTAACAAGAATTTGTGACAAAATCATAGTTGAAAAAGTATTAAATGTCTGACAAATTTCAATTCTTTTTTTCTTTCTATTTTCACTTCAAATCACTTCCACTGTATTGTATACAAATAGTTCACTTAATATTCGTTCAATTTATACTAATTTTAATTAATTTCAATGAATATTTATGACGAAATTTACGAAAATTATTTTAGAAAGCTGAAAATCTCAAATCTTTTTGTTTTTCTTTTAAGTCTTGTTTTAATCACTTCCACTGCGTTATATTTAGACAGTTTACTCAATATTCTTTCTATTTCTACCAATTCCTATTCATCTCAATGAGTATTTGTGATAAAATTTGCGAAATTTTGTTTCACGAATTAAATTTTTTTGTTTACAAAAATTACTGTGGCGAAAACTTTTGTGGTGAATAAAATTTCGTGGTGAAAAAGATTTTGTGGTGAAAAGTTTTAGTGGTGAATAAACAATTTAACGAGAAAAATTGTTTGTTTTACTGCTTAAATGTCTTTCAACTCTGATTCAAAATAAGAGAAAAAATAAAGTATTAAATCCTGTTCACTCATAAAGCAAAACGCACTAGTGTGGTTAACTAAGAGATGATTTGTTTTTGTGCGAATAAATTTTTCACGAATCGTTCGTGTTCGCTTTAAGAGTATAAATATTTTATTCACTTTATCTTTTACCTTTAAGCTTACTGAAATCGTCATAAATGAGTGTGATGTAAAAATATTTCATAGTTACTATCGCAAGGAGGAAAATTTGATGTTTAATGCTCATGAAAAGGGTTTATTACTGCTGCTGCCTTACATTTTCCTTCATATGACTTTCTGACTTGATTTCCTTTGATAGCGTCGCAATTTTATTACGGAAGAATGTCACATTGCGTTTTATTTTTATTACATTTACGGTATTTTGACATGACGCGAGCACAAACAAAAACAGAAAGAGACACATATGGAAGAATGCAATAAAAATAAACTAAAAAATAAACTTCAACCATTTCCGCCCTAGAAATTTTATATGTTTTAACTTTATTGCCATCAGTGGACGAAGTGCTATTAAATTTGATCTATGTCCTTTTTTAATTGAAGATAATTGAGCGTGAAATACTTTTGATGAGATTTTTCAACTTTCAGCAATTTCTTAAAAAATTAGAAAAATTTTGTATTAATAGCACTGGAAAAATACTTAATATGCTTTCTTTTGATACCAGGGAGGCACAACTGATCGTTATTTCCCTTAATTTAAATTTCGCACGTTATTTCCTTTATAAAGTTTTAAATTTAACGAATTTTTTGAATTTTAAATATTTGAAATTCAAAATCTAATTTGAATTTTCCGTTAAAAAGTTCGTTACAAAAATTTTAATTTCTGAGTAAACGTTAGATATTCTTAATTTTCCTTATTTATTTGAAAAGAATTTACTCAATAATGATTGTAAAAGTTAAAACAATTTTTAAAAATAAGAAAATTAAAATTTTAGCGTGTTTTTCTCAATAAAAATCTTAAATTTTTGCAATAAAACGCGTTCAAATTTAAGAATTTTAAATTCAAATCTGAGAAAAAATAACTGCCACTTTTTTGTATTGGGATCCCCTGGATCTCTATCTGTTACATACCTATAACCCACACAATGCTTATGATTAATTTGGCGTATCTAGAAAAGACGAAAAGAAGAAAAAAAGAAAGATTGACATGAGTCATTTATAATTGTATTATATGTGAATGGCGTCAAGATGATTCTTTATTAGGAAATATGAAGATATTTTAGCTTTTAAGAAACTTATACAGAGAGAATAATTGACTTGAACATATTAAGGATTTTTCCCATATCTGCTACGCATTTAATTATTAAAAAAAAATATTGCGTCAAAATTCATTGCATTTTCTTTTATTTGTACTTCTGTACCAAAATTGTTGTCTATAACGTCTATCTAAATATTTACAAATAAAATTCCGTTATGAAAATTGTAGATGGCGCCTAAATCATTTTGAAGCGTCATCTAGCGGAAATTTTTTGTAAATATTATCACAGCCGCCTGTGTAACAACACTGATTACGACGTTTTTCTGTACTTATTCTGTGCTTACTTTCTTGTCTGTCTGTCCGCGGAATTTTCCAACTCAAATTTCAATTATTTATCATTAAGCTAGAAGTCTGAAACCTAAAACATAGCTCAGAACTCGATGAAAATGCGTGTTAAAATAGTTTTTAGCATGCATTAAGCAGTATTTTAATGAATATTTACTAGAGTTCGGCAGTCGGCACCAACATTGATAAACATAAATAGTTCCGGAAAAATTTGCTAGAGAGCGCTTAAATCGTTTTTAAAGCGCCATCTACAATTTTCATAACGGAATTTTTCGAAAGTTTTTGCTTGTTGATATCAGCGCCGACAGTCGAACCCTAATATTTACAGCAGAGCTCTGATTTACAAAAATAAATTTTATTTTGAAAACTAGTTTTAAAAATCTCTATTGGTGGCGCTGCAATCGCTTTTCATAGAATGACAAAAAGAAATGTTGCGCAACAAAAAATTCAAATTTTCAAAATACCGTTACATTTAAATAAAGAAATATTTTACTAGGATTCTAATGCGAGTCAGAGAGCTTTTAAGTTTGCAAGAAAAACGTTTTTTTTATATCTTTTGCCATAATATACACAATCATATATCAAATTTTGACATAAATTTATATAATCAAATCAACTCAATTTCAGTACAAATATTGATGAGTTGCTAAAGTGAAGAAAAAAAATGGACAGTAGATATCAGTAACATCATGATGTATAAAGTTGTCTGCAAACAATCAATTTTGTTTAACTTTCTCAGTTACTTTTTCCTAAGATATGTGATGAAAGCTTATTGTCTTAAGTTTCAATCGTCTTAAAGAGTAAATGATGTGCAAATACCAATACTTTCAAAGTTAATGGCGAGTAACGAGTTCGAGTGATTTGATTTGTGAAAACTTTATCTTAAGCTTCAAAAAAAAGTTTGAAACTTTTCTTTCAGCAACTTCAAAGCATTTTTTTTTTCATTTGATTTAAAAATTCATGAGGAGAAAATTGTAAAAAAAACACTGACAGCAAATTATGAGAAAAAAATTCTTATCTCTTTATAACACCAAGAACAGTGTTGTTACAAAGGCGGCCTGTGATAACATCTAAAAAAAATTCCGCTATGGAAATTGTAGATGGCGCCTAAATCATTTTGAAGCGCCATCTAGCGGAAATATTTTATAGGCAATCTAGGCCACCTGTGTAGCAACACTGACCAAGAATGCTCTGTAACTTTTTCTCAGAAAATGAATTTATTTCAATCTTATTACAAGAGTGTCACACATCGTAGAGTTGTTGAGAAGGGAAGAAAAAAAAGAGCTAAAGATTTATCGATATTTATATTTAAGAGAGCATAAGCAATTTTCATTCATTGTGAGCGACATATAATAATAAAGTGACTGTCTATGAGCTTTTTAGATTTAATTTTTTGATTAGAAGCGTGATATGACTTTAAAAGTCTTTATTTGTAGAAAAATAATTGTTTTTCTATTTTAATTTTAATCATAGTAGTCGCTAGCATGGTTTCTAAATAATTTCGACTGTGAAAATTAATTTCATTAAACTTATCATTTAAAAATATGTTCATTAACTTAAATTCTTATTATATTAATTTATTACATACTTGGACACTCATAGAATATTGATTAGAGGCAATTCCATGAGTGAGAATTTTCTACAAAAAAAAACTCTATTTTTTCATTTTTCTCATTAATTATAGGTCAAAACTCTCTCAAAATTGAAACCTTTCAAATATGTCAAAACGATGAATTCATCATGCAGAACATTTTTATAGCTTAAAAGCCTTTGATTTAGCTAAAAATTGATTTTTGATTAGCGTCAATTACGCACAAAGATTGGATTGAAAGCGTTTGTAGAGTTCAAGAATTTTCAAATTTTTTGTTTACAAAATCTTCAAATTTAATTTTAACACAATAAAATTTTCATTTTCTTTGTAGAACTCAACTTATAAGTAAAGTAACTTAATAGTTTAGAATTAATTGAAATTGAAATTAAAGTTCAAATTTTTGGATAAAAACAAGTAGAGAAAGATTTATGAAATGCAATTTTTTGAGTTTCTCTCACTCGTGGAATTGCCCTTAAATTATTTCTTTTCATTTCCGAGCAATTTCTTAATCTTAAAATGTTTGCTTTGATTTTATTTTTTGAACTTTCTTTGAACTATTTTGAACTTATAATTTTTTGAATTTAACATTACCGTTATTTAATTGAAAATTTCAAAATTATATAAAAAGCAACAATGATGTGATCAAGCATAGGAAAAAAAGAAAATGTTTGATAGCAATCCATTAAGTCATAATAATGAAATTAAATGCTATAAATTATTCAGCAATTTACAACACATTAAAGTACTTGGTGTATGTTCAATAAATGTTTTTTTTTCTATCAACTTTATCATCATCATCATGAAAATGGCAAATGTTTTTTTTATCGTTATACATACATAAATTATTATTTTTAATCACAATAATGGCTGATGCGTCACACATTTCATCAATTTATTTTTCTTGCTTGCTTGCACTTCAAACTACCTCTTAATAAGCTTATTCCGATACTTCCTTACATAAACAAACATTAACAACATACATTTGCTTGCTCTTGAGTTAGAAGAAAATTAATATCATATTTCAGTGATATTTGAAGATGTGATTATGATTATGTCGTGTTAAAGTAAATGTTTGAACTTCAAATGAAAAAGTTCTTCAGAATAGCTATAAAGAAGCAAAACATTGAAATTTTATGTGCGTCGTATGAAATTTTCTTTTCGTCAATATCAAAACTCTTCCAGTGTTGTTATACAGACGGTCTAAATTGTGTGTAATAATATTTACAAAAGTTTCCACTAGATGACGCTTCAAAAACGATTTAAGCGCCATCTAGTAGAATTTTTTGTAAATATTATCACAGGCTGCTTGTGTAACAACACTGAACTCTTCTATGTCTCTTTCTATCATTTGATATAATTTGCAATTTTACGCAATAAATTTTTTTACCATCAGATGTTGATAAGTCTCATGTATTTACAGCTTTGAGCGTTCATGTAACTGCTTGAATATTGATAAATGTGTCTGTCTTGATGTGATTAAAAAAAAAATAAGAAATTTTCACGATTTTCTCTTTATCACAAATTCTATTATTTAGCATTTTTCTTACTTATTTATTGACGCCTACGCTTGATAAATACAATCTCAAGATATTTACCTGCTTCAGTTGCTAAAATCGAGAAGCAAAAAATTGAATTCATAATATAATTCATTTATTTCACGTGCGAAATTCATTCTTCTTTTTAACTTGTAAAAAAATTACAATTCAATTTAATTTCATAAAATGAACAATTTCTTAATTCAGATCAGTGTACTTAAGCGCATATTTGTCGCTACAGACTAGTTTTTATTAACAGATTATAGAATCAATTAGAAATTTCATTTAAAATAAATTTGGTAAATTAAAAGTTTTTTATGGTTTTTAAATTTAAAATAATGAAATTGAAACAATTATTAATTCTTATTCGTGCATTCTGAAAATAACGGTCAAATCAAATTCAAATTTAAAAACGCATTGACGAAAAAATCTTAGTAACCGAAGAAAAAAGTTCTTTGTTTACATTTTGTAATTTGAAAATTTTGATTCGTTTTCTCCCTAATTTAAGGATTAGTGATAGCTTTCTAAATAGCTGAAGGACCAATAACTCGATAGCATAAATCATGTACAAAAAACCGAAAGCTTCTAGCTATTGTAGTTTTTGAGTTTTTGTTCAGCCAGCCAAAGTGAACTTAAAAGCTGAATTTTCTTATACAAAAATGAGCTAAAATTTGTAATATATTTGAGAGGTATTTTCATCGAGTAATTCTAACATTGAAACTTGAGAAATTGAATTACCATACTTCTCAGGCTTATACTTAAGTTAATTATTTTAAGATTTTTCAACAATTTAATTTTATAAAAATTTAAAAGAGTTGTTCGAAAATAAAATTTTAAAGCACCTCTTGAGTAATAGAATTTCTCTTCAAAATAAATTCAATATTTTCTTTTGCTCTATTTTTGTATGTAAATTAAATTTAAATTTCTTTGCTTTGTTAGCTTTAGTTTTAATATCAACTTAGACAAGTTTTACTCTGTATATTTGTTTGAAATTAAAGTGGAAAATTTTATCTTTAAAAATACTTTAAAGTTGAAACCAGTGTTGTTAGACAGGAGGTCTGTTATAATATTTACAAAAGTTTCCGCTAGATGACGCTTCAAAATTATTTAGGCGCCATCTACAATTTCCATAGGAATTTTTTTGTAACTATTATCACAGGCAATCACAGGCCGCCTGTGTAACAACACTGGTTGAAACTTTTATAAAAAAAATTTTCAATGTCCAATATTTTATTTCCTCTTGCTGTTATTAACTATTCCGCACACACATGATAAAAGAAAACACAATGATTTTTGTTCAAACTTAATTTATAATGCTCTGCCATGTTTTTGATAGCTCACCCCTCCCAATAAATCGAATTTCATGTCGTACATATGTATAACAAGAGGAACAATGAAAATATGTAATTTTGCTGCTGTTCAACATGTGCGTGTAATTGGATTTAATTTTGATGAGAAATTGAAAAGTTTCTCATATAATCGAATTTTGCTATATGTAGAAGGATTTGACTTTCGATATATAAAAATTTACCTTTTTGAGAGACGAGGTTTAAGAGGAAACATGATGGCAATATATCGATCAATACTTATCGCAACCAGCGTATAAGCACTCACTAGCACACTAATAGCTTGTGTATAATTAACGATTCTGCATAGAAGTGATCCAAATGGCCAGTACCTAAATAAGATAAAATAGAAAATTGAAAAGGGGTAAAAAATTAATAAAAAATCGCTTAGAGAGTGAGTTGTTTGTAACTACTATTATAGTTTGAATTAAATTATAAATTCGATCATTTTGAATCGACTGTAAAAGGCGAATCCGAGCGTGTTTCTAGTTTTCCGCTCTCAATTATCCAACTAAAAAGACGATTGTTTAAAAGAAGTGAAAATGTTTCAAATTCTTCCATTGAACTGTTAATAAGCTTTGTTAGAACTCAGAAATAAAATCGCTTTGTTATTTCATCAAGCTACAATAGAATATTTCAATTCACGATTAAGCCGTTAAAATTTAAATCTTAGGGGGATGTCAACAAAAATTTGATCAAAAAATGCTATTAAATCCCCCCGAGGGGGTGACAGCTTCGAAGAAAAATTTAATTTGTTTCTCCCTTTTTCTTCATTTTTCTACACTTTCAATTCTTGTTTATTTTATAAATATTTCATGATTTAGGAAGTTTCGAGCTCTCAAACTTTTAGTATAGACTTAAAAAATTGGCAGAAATAATCTAAATAGGTCTACGAAACTTAATTCAAGGAATTTTAAGAAATTTTTCAAAACTTTGTTTTGTTTTGATCTTTCTACACCTTTTCTTCGAAGCTGTCACCCCTCGAATCCCCCTAAAACTGCTTTTTTGAACTAAATCTTTTGAGACATTTCTGAATTTTGTTTTACATTATAGTTTGTGATTCAATATTTCCTCAGAATTAAACAACAAATGAAATTAAATAAAAATCCAAGGAGTTCAAAATTAAGTTTTTAAAAAAAAAAAATTTGTAACGGCTTTAAAAAATTCAAATATAAGTTTAAACCAAGGGGTTAGAACTCTTGATAAGCAGAACAGAGTAGCCATTGAGAAATGTTTTTTTGTATGAAAATTATCGAAAATTCTTTTGCAATTTTCGATAAAGTTCGCAACCTCTTGGTTTGGTCCATTTTTTCATAATTGAATCATTTTACTATTTTCTTAAACGAATAATCATCTTTATTGATGGCAATAATCAACAAAAAAAAAGTCATAAAAATGTCACGACTTTTTCTAACAACAGTTTTACCACTAACCAAAAATGACATGAATAAAAAATCACTCAAAAGTTAAATTCATTCTATAAATAAACGAATTTCCCTTTTTTCACTTCATTCACAAAAAAGAGCAAATTATTTTTAATTTTTGGTAATTTTTGAGACCATAAAAAGCAGCATCAACAACAGGTGAACAAGCGTGAACTTTTTAAATGTTTTTTTTTTTTGGGTTTAATGAGAGAACTCGTTTTACCTTTTTCACATTAACACTGCACAAAATGAAAGAACATTAATCCTTTCAGTGGTGAGCAGTAATTGATGTGACATTGAAGTAAAGCAAAGAAGCTTTTATTACATAAACGAGTAAAAAAGCAAAAACACTTGACAACTCCAATTAGAAGCATTTTATTCGAGTGTCACTTGATATTGCTTGGACTTGATATTGAAAAATTTTCTTCTTCTTCTTCTTCTTCTTCTTCTTCTTCTTAATTTCACTTAATTTTTCTTGTAACTTCTTGTGAAAGATGAATGAAAAGTTGTTGAAGCGTTTAATTAAAATAAAGAAAAGTTTATTGTGGTAATTTTAGAAGTCTTGTGGCGACTTTGAACAGTCGTTATAATTTAATTTTTATGAAGAAAGTTGAAGTCGACTTAAAAATTGTATGCTAAGTTGACTTGCTTATGAATTTTTAGTCGATTTCGGGCTCAGACTCAAAAGTATAGGCTAAATTCAGAGTTAATAATTTGTTAAATTGCTGACAAATTTCAAAACTTTATTTCTGCTTCAAATTCTGTTTGAATCACTTCCACTACATTTTATATAGATAGTTTACTCAATTTCCATTCGATTTCTACCAATTTTAATTCATTTTAACAAGAATTTGTGACAAAATCAGAGTTGAAAAGATATTTAATGTCTGACAAATTTCAATTCTTTTTTCTTTCTGTTTTTCACTTCAAATTACTTCTACTGCATTATATACAGACAGTTCACTTAATATTTGTTCAATTTGTATCAATTTAAATTCATTTCAACAAGTAATTGTGATGAAATTTGCGAAAATTTGTTTCACAGATTAAATTTTTGTAGGGTTCGGAATTATGCAGATAAGAAGAAGAAGTATGCGCATAATTTTCTTCTTCTTATTGATTTTTCCATACAAAAATGAATAAGAAGAAGAAAATTATGCGCATACTTCTTCTTCTTATCTGCATAATTCCGAACCCTAAATTTTTGTTTACAAAATTTTGTGGTGAAAAACTTTTGTGGTGAATAAATTCTAGTGGTGAAAAACCGTTAGACGAAAATTTTGCAAAATTTGTTTCACGAATTACATTCTTTGTTTCAGTGTTGTTCCACAGGCAG